>APFE030749071.1:86588-184847 GCA_000404065.3 Pinus taeda
CCTATGGTTTTTGGACCATGGCATCTTGACAGACGTGTTGATCCCTAGTATTGAGTTGATGGTATTGGTTTGTTATGGTTTTGGCCCGTGGTGTTGGTCCATGATTTGAGGAAGAGCTTGCCTATATAAAGCAAAGGAAATCATTTGGGTTATGTATTCTTTTGGGTTGAATATCTTAAGATCTGAAATATTGGGTTATTATTTCAAAAGCTCGATCTATATGAAACTAAAGTGGAAAGCGAATCTATGAAGGGTGATCTCTCGAGCGCTGCAGCTGGGGAAGTGCGGAGGCGCCGCAGGAGACGCTGCAGGAGGCGCTGCAGGAGGCGCCGCAGGAGACACCACAGGAGGCGCCGCAGGAGACACCGCAGCACAGGAGGCGCCGCAGGAGATGCCGCAGCACAGGAGGCGCCACAGGAGGCGCCGCAGGAGGTGCTGCAGGAGACGCCGCAGGAGACACCGTAGGAGGCGCCGCATGAGACGCCGCAGGAGGTGATGCAGGAGGCGCCGTAGGAGACGCCGCAGGAGACGCCACAGGAGACGCTGCAGGAGACGCCACAGGAGCCGCCGCAGGAGAGGCCGCAGGAGGCGCCACAGGAGACGCCGCAGGAGGCGCCACAGGAGACGCCACAGAAGGTGTTCTGGGTTTAGTTTTCTGTTATTGTGGATCTGGTTATCTGGGTGATATTTATGGATCCAGTTTGAAAATTTATGAAAAGTGGTCCTTGAAACAAAAGAAGTAGGGGGTTGTAGCTCCCTTCCACAAGAGACTAGAAAATAAGAGAGAGTTGTAGCTCTCTGCAGGTTGCAGCCTGCGTACTGGTAAAGGACTGCACCAGTACAAGACCATTGTAAAAGGAGTTTCTAATTTGAAAGAAGATAGAGACATATTGCAGCAGGTGGTTTTCACCCACATTAGGTTTCTACCTTATATCTGGTGTTCTTTGATGTGACTGTCTGTTTTTCTCGTTCATGCTCATTGTTTTATGGTATTGATATGCAAAAATAATTCAAAGTATAAATAAGGAAGAATTGTTAAAAGGACTAGATAATACTGATTCACCCCCCCTCTCAGTATTATTTTCAACAACCTCTTTGTTCAAGAAGCCTTTTCCTTCTTTCACCTTTGTATTTTTTTTGAAATAGGATTGTGCATTGGCACTTATTTATTGTTGCGTCGGAAGAGTTATATTGGCTTATTGAGATAAGAATACTTTTCTCCTTCATACAAGCATGTAAGACCTCTAATATAGGTTTTCTCGTTTAGATTTTCCCCTTCTCTATTTCTACTAATTGGATAAGCTTGAACACACTGAGTAGAAGACTAAGTACAAGAATGGGGTTTCCCAGTTTGGCCACAGTTCATGGTTTAAGCATAGCTTCCATTACAAATGGATCGTGTTTTATGTCCAAGCTTAATCGACCAAAAGTTACAACCAAGCACAGAGAAGACAAACACAGGACTAGCCAAGTGCTGCAGTGTCACAAGGCTCTTCCACTTTAGCCACATACTTATTCAAAAGCTAGAACATAGTATAGGATACAACTTATTTAAAAAACAAAAATGATAAGACATAAAAGAAAAGAAAAGCGAAGTGAAACAACATAGTAAAAGCATTAGAACAAGAAATAAAGAGACTATGTACAAAGGGCGGTGCGTGGCACTAGATCATTGAAAATAACATTTTAAATCTTGGCCATTGATAGGAAGGCTATCAATCCTCCTGTCGAGTGATTGTAGATGATACGTGTGTTGAACAAGTTTTTCGTAGACCGTGAAATGACCAATCCACAAGGACTAGAACTTTGTGTGTTTTCCTTTGTCTTTGTGTGGTTTATCCCACATCAAGACTAAGTCACCCACAATGAAAATGGCATTCCCCACAAAATTTTGATCAAACCATCTCTTGATACAGTTTTGGTGGAGTAAATTTTTTTCTTTTGATTTCACCTGTTCTCCCTTTAACTTGTGTAACGTGTCCATCCTATGCTGAACCAATAGACATAACCTGCCTTGGGATTCTCGGGATAGCTGGAGAGAAGGCAAGTAGATATTTGGTGGGAGGATGGCTTCTTTTTCATATACAAGGAAGTATGGAGATGTGTTCAGATAGGGATTGGGTTTAACTCAGTCAACCCAGAGAGTATTCACTAGAGTGGAATGCTAGATTCGTTGCTCAAAGCAAATGGTATTTTTTATGATGCAAATGAGATTATTTTTTGTGATTCAAAAAGACCATTTCTTGTGCATAGTAGTTAGTTGAATGTTTAGCCACAATATCATATTACAATGAAAAATCGTAAAGTTTCAACAAAGAGAAGTAAGTTGCATTGTAAAAAACAAGTGATACAAGAACACCAAACCTCGAAATTGTGTTCTGCTAAAGGAAGTTGATGACTTCCTAGTCATTCTCTTGTTTGAGTGGAACTGCTTTTGTCCATCGCATGAAGTAATCTGTAGCACTCAGGACGCAACAGTGTTGTTTTCATAAATGTGGGAAGATTTCCCCAATGATGTATAAGCCCCATTGTTGGAATGGCCCGTCCACTACAATAGGCTGCAACAGGGCTGCTGACTTTTGAGTTATGTCAGCGCATCTTTGATAGACCAAGCACTTGTGGGCATAAGTGTGTGCATCTTTAAACAATGCGGGCCAGTAGAAACTGACTCTCATGAATTTATTCATAGTTGTGTTACCGACAAAGTGACCCCTCACTAGTCTGTCCTGTAGATCATGTAACACTGTCTCTAAATCTGGTGCCTCGAGGCACTAGAGAAAAATTCCATTGGTGTGCTTTCTGTAAAGAACTCAGTGCACCAAATGGTAAGGTAAGCCTTTGAGTCAAAGTGCCCTCTTCTGCTGCATGGAAAAGTGATACGACATGGTTTCGTGCTCAAGTTAGAGGCACACTTCTTTGTACCAAGAGTTGGCGTGCAAAGTGGGTGGTGCTCGTTTTACATTGTACATTTCTATTTCTTACTCCCATCCAACGATCTCTTCTTATTCATCTTATGTGTGTATTGCTTCTACTACAACTATGCATATACCATGACCCTTGACAGTGTGAACTAGCTTAATATCAAGATCATGCACTTTTGGCCCTATCATCCAATTCACACATCTTTCACCCAACTCTTGTTGAACAAGCAACGATTTGATTATTGAGTGTGACACAAAGGCTATACAGTGATTTTTTAGTAGGTAGGGTCTGAAATGTTTCACCTCCTTGTATACAACATATTCTTGATCATCAACGGTGGTATAGTTGAGCTTGGGTGCCTACATGCTTGTGCTCATGAAGAATATTGGATGTTCATTGTTCAACAAATCCTTCTAAGTGAGCACGGCAGCGAGTGAATTATTGGAAGCCAAAAGTATAAAGAAAGAAATATTTGTTGAAATTTGGGATGTATAGTGTAGGTGCATCTTCTATTGCCTACTTGATATGGGTGAATGTGTCCTTTTCCTTCTTCCCCTAGTTGTAGACTACATCCTTCTTGATCATATCTTGGATAGGTTTAACCATCTACGCATAATCTAAGATGAAATTCCATAGGAAATTGATCTTACACAAGAAGGTCTACATATCTTTCTTGCTTACTGGGTACGGAATTTGTGTGATAGTCCAAACTTGGTCCAGATCAATCTTGATCCCACTCTTCGAGACAATGTCCCCAAGGAGGTTCCCCTCAAACACTGTAAACATTCTCTTCCTAGAATTCAAGGATATCTCATACTTTCAACATTGTTCAAAGATCTTCCTAAGATGCAACAAGTGGTCTAATAGTTTTATATAAAATTCTATCACGTCATCAAGGTAAACCACCATGCTTTATCTGACAGTGTGCTGAAATGTAGTGCTTGCATTTACTAGCCTGAATGGAATTCTTCGATAAGTGAACATACCCCACTTAGTACGAAATGTAGTCTTAAGTCTGTCAGGTTCTACTGCCAGAACTTGGTTATTTCTAGAAAAATTGTCCAATATAGAAAACATTTATACTCTAGATATTGTCTACAAGATGTGCTCCATAGACAACACAGGGTGATTGTCTTTACTTGAGGCCCGATTCAGATTTCAGAAATCTATGCATAGGGGGATCTCCCTGGACTTCTTCCTGACACGAACTAAGTTTGGAAACCAAGTTGAATGATGAACTGTGTAAATTATTCAACCATTCAACAACTTAGTCAATTCTTTATGTATGAAGGCTTCAAGTGACAGATGAACTTTTATAAGATTCTGCTAAAATGGCTTCACCCCTTCTTTGATCGTAATGATGTGTTGGATTATTTTTGCATCATATGTTTTCAATTCATCACATAGCGATGTGAATACATTACGATACTGTTTGAACAAGCAGAAAAAGGTTTGTCACTCTTCCAGTGTGTGACATGTACTGAGAATTGTGAACTTCGTATCTCTGTATATTCCCAAGTTAATATGTTCGTTCACCAATGTGGTAGTATGGGATTTAGTGTTCTTGGGACTTTTCAAGTGGTTCTACAAGTCATATAGATTTTTGAGTGAAACCACGCCCTTGGGGATGAGTTTACCTTTAGTTTCATTAGTTGTGTCTTGCAGACACTGTTCGTGCACGTCTTCATCTATCGTTGTGTGCTTGAAGAGGTCAACGTTGGCCTTGAAATGCATTATTTGCTCATCATCATAAAAAAAACACAAATTAGTTATGTCGTCAGGGATAGATGGCTTATATAAAATTTCAACAGTAAGTCTATCCCTAAGTGGTATCATCCTAGCAGTTGCATTTGCGAGAGCATCTGCAGCTACATTATGCATTCTTGGTACATAGATGATATTAAAAGCTTGTAAATTAGAGAGACAACGTCGTACCTCTTGTTGGTAACTCTTAAGATGAGGTGAGGCACAGTGTATGGTGTTACTTACCTATCATACCATAATCTCTAAATCATCTAGCACTTTCAGCATAGAAACATTGAGGCTTAGGGCCTTCTGTAAAACCAAAATGAGTGCTTCATGTTTGATAATATTGTTCAAGCACTTGAACTCCAAGAGGCTTGAGACTAAGTGTTTCCTTTGACTTGGGTCAAACAAAACACACCCAGCTCAAGAGTCATCCTTTGTTTTGGATCCGTTGAAATACAAGGTCCACAAGTAATCTATACGAGGACCACTTGTCGCGCTAGTACTGCTAACACTACTACTACTACTCTTACAATATATTAAACAATTTTCATTTCCACCAGTTCGGTAAGGAAGGAGACCCAACTATACATGTGGTGGGGTGGGTTTCGGTTGTGCAAGACAACACCCCATTTGTGTTTCTAGAAAGAAACTGTAGAAAATAAGTTTTGTAAAATCCAATAGATCATTCTGACCATTCAAGGGATTAATGTTGCGTTTCATATATATCCATGACAACACCCAGATCTGGTTTTTCTACAATGGTACAAAAGCCATAAGTATGACTAGTCTATAACAAAATATCCTTGCAACTTACTGGACCAGTCTCTGCTGAGCAATAAGTCACATGCTTTCGAGATGTCCATAATCACAATGATAATGCATTAGTAAACTTGTCCATGAGACAATAACCAGATGATCACATCCCAAATTTCACCAATGGTTGGGACACATGTTCGGTCAAGTTGGATGATCTGTGCAGTTGTACTTCTCCATTGCATATTCATCTGTTTAGAAAAGGATTCTGTCATGACATTGACAGATGTGTCATAATAAATCGAATAGTTGTTGACAATAAGGTTAAATTGAATGATAAAAAAAATGGTGGGCAGGGTGAGTTCGCTTCTTCCATGGAAAGAACGTTGAGCATAGATGCGAGTAATCAGGGGGACTTTCTTGGTCCCTTGCTAGAAGAGGCAACATTGTCTATGTAGGTTTTCCCTAATGCATGCAAAAGAATATCCCATTGACCCGTGAGGTTGGTTAGCTCATACAAAGAATTGTTTGCATGAGTCTTCTTCATATCTTCAATAGTATTGTAATCCAAAGTAGGAATACTCACCGAGTTTTCTCGGGGAAGACTTTTGTTTGTACTGTTGGTGGAGTGTTTTGGAGTTTGTTTCTCATGGATGTATATTTCACTATAACTATCTTTTCGGACATGCTTTGTATTTTTTGTGTTGAGGATGCTGGTGGATCAACTATTTTGAGTAGTTGTTTGAATTCTTTTTCGGTATCTGAATCACAATAGTTGCCCCTTGAATTCTCAAGTTTTATCGACTATTCTATTTTTGGGGTTCCTTCTGGGTGGTTTCTTTCTTATGGGAAGCATTAAGACATTGGTACATGTTAACTACATGCCTAGAAATCAGAGCTTCATCAGATGCTAAATCCTATTCATCATCTTCATCCTCTGGGTGAACCTGCTCACTGGATTTAAAATAGTCATTCATCCTTGAAGCCATAGTTCCCATAACTTAGTTCCATTATGGACATGACCTCTCTGAATATCATTCTTCATGGATCGTGTAACAATTATCCTTCACAAAATGGTCCACTTGGAGCATAACATTGGATCTGTTCGTAAATTTCGCTGGGTAGCTACTGATTCTACCTGATGTCACATTCTTACTGTATGCCAATCTAGGAGGCCTGCTACTCACTGTTGTCTTGCTTTTCGTTGCTTGAGTTCTACTACTTCGGTTTTCAAGGACTTGAGGAGACAAGTAAGGGTCTAAATTTCACTTGTTTCTTTTTCCTTTACCTTAATCATGGTATTCTAAGACCTCCTTCCCATGTCTTTGGAGTCCTAGCTAGTTCATCATTTATAATGAGTCCAATCACGTGCAGGTCTTTCTCCGCATCAATTTTTTCTTGGAAATTTTCAAGTAGTGTCAGTTTTGAAGCTCGCTTGACTAGCTGTGCAATGTTGGTCAACAATGTACAGGGTCATATTCAATTGTGATGGAGTCATGAGGTTTAGTTTCTGCAGTGAACTTGTTCAAGATACTATTAAACCTCTTGTTAAAATATCTCACCTTTTCTTTTTTCTCCACCTTAACACTACCCAACTCTTTTAACAACATGGTCAGGGTTTTTTCCTCAACAAATTTCTCCAAGAAAATTCTCTTGAACATCCCCCAGTTTTGAATGGTGTTGACAGGAAGGTTGTCATACTATACATCTACTCTACCATCTAAGGTACATGGAAACAATCTACATGCAACATCATCATAACGTACCTCGAGTGTCTGCAGATGTAGGTAGAATGTGTCTAGATGGTATTCTGCCTTCACTATTCTGTGAGGGTCATACTTTGTTAACAACTTCTCTATGTGCCTTAGAATATTATCCAAGACACCCTAGAGTGAAAATGGGCCTTGTGTCATCCATTTCATATTTTGATCAACCATATTTTCCTCTTCTTCATCCACCTCTTCTTCTGAATCTGATGATTCAACCTCTGAATCTGTTGGTTCGTCTCTGCCTTTGCCTGCTCCACTACCTTCCTCTCCATTGCCTCTGCTAGAACCCAAGCCTAAGGGTATGTTGCTAACTTCTTCTCCCCCGAGGAAAACAGGATGTTCCTCTTCATTCTCAAAAACTTCTATATCTCTTCAGGAGTGGTGAGGATTAATTATTCAACAGACGAGACTACCACTCCTATGGATGTAGTCTTTTCCTTCCTCTTTAAAGAGGGAAGGGTGTGTACTCATGGAACCAGTCCAACAACTTTAGCAAACTGATAGGTGATGGGAGGGACATCATGAATGTGATGATATGAAATTTTTTTTTCGGGTCTAGGAGGTGAGGAATAACCAATTTCAAAGTTACATGTGGGAGAGAGGGAGTTCTTGTTAATTCCTTGACCAAATGATGGTTACATGGGGTTGAGAGGACATTCATCCATAAACTACTGGTCGACCTCCTTCTAGCACTAGAAATGTTGATGGTGTTGGACCCGCCAACATCCAGGGGATCTCCCCAGTATGATGTCCCAACTAGACCTCACACTGCTTGGTGTAGGAGTCCCATACAGTACAATGGCCTGGTTGCCATTATCTTCGAGATTTTTCTTAGCTCTTTTTGTTGAGCACATGAGAGTGTTATGCATGTAACTTCAAGAAATAAAGGTGAGTATGCTTGGTGAGTGTGTAATGTAACTGTGTTTGGGCTCTCTTACTGTAAGGGAGAGGGTAAAAGTGAACCTCTAGATGAGAGGTAGTAGTACCACCCAAGGAGAGACACATGCAAAAACAACAATGTTCTATCTAGAATGCAGTGTAATAGTCCACCGTGGATGCGGTAGTCGTGAAAACCAAAATTTCAAGGGGAAAAATGTACACCATCTAGTGGAGTAGTCCACACAGGGGTGGAGGTCATTAAAACCAAGAAAACAAGAGGATGGTATGTCCAATGCTTGGAGGAGTAGTCCACATAGATGAGATAGTGGTGATAAACAATAAAACACATATTCAATAATGTAAGTACTAAAATAACTGAAGTAGTTGAACTATCTTACTACAGTTTAAGGAAATATGCATTACAGACATTTAAAGAATATTCTTACAAACGAATATAAAACATGCATGAAAATGTATTCGCCTAAGATAGGCTTTTGAATTAAGAAAAATTTCCAAGGCACACATGGATACCATACATCACTAGCCCTAATAGTGGGACATTGTAGCCACTCCTCACTCCTCAAAGAAAAAAATATAAACACCCAAGGCTATGTGGGAGGAGCTAAGGTTAAACACCATTTTCTCATATAATGAGGGAGTATATATAGCCAACGGGAATTACTGACTGTTGTGTCTCTTTGACTTCCCTCACGGTTGTTTGACTTCTTATTACTTTTCAACTGGTGTGACTCTTCAACTTCATACAAGTGTCTTTTGGACTTTCACATTACATTATATTTGATTACAACAATTATGTCCCATAGTATTGATGTGGTTGAGGCAACTCATGACACAACTTGACATGACACTATTGACATGCACTCCCTGACTATGGTGTCTGTGTCAAGTTGTTGTGTTGTTGAGTGATGGGCATGCTTTTGGTGTAACATATCGTTACCTCTTTATGGAATAGTGTGCGGGGTCTTTGATGGTATTGGTCTTGCTTGATGGTGCTCGTGTATGTGTTCCTTTCACTTGTTGCTCGATGTGCTTTGTGCGTTTGTTCAACTGCAAGAAAGTATTCTAGCATGTACTCCTTCTTCATCTCGTTTGTCATAGCGCCATCTTGTAAAGACTCTGGACACCACATATCTCCACAATGGTATGATATTGTCCACTTTAGGCCTAAGCCCTCATGGATTTGCTTTTGGACTTACTCCAAAAGTCCTCATACCAATGGAGATATTTGTCCATCCTTATATACCCATGATCCTCCCCACTTCTAGTCAATGTGGGATTTTGGTCGTATACCCAACAATCCTCCCCTCGAACAAAGAACCATCGAGCCTCCCGTCAAATGATTATCCATCCATCCACTCTCTACCAACTAGGATTCTCCGCTCCAATGCGTTGGAAGCACACGCCTTACATGGAACACCACCTGCCTCGAGAGCTTGCTCTATCCCAGGTCAACTTCTCTTCACCGTGTTGGGACCAGGACACGTCCATGAAGAATCCGGAGCACACCGCCTGTCTAACCGAGCTCATCCACGGATCCCATCGTGATATTACCGGGGCCCACCACCTTCGTTCGGCATTACGAGGATTCATCCACTTGGCTAACTTTGGGGCATGGCTTTGATACCACTTGTAAAGACTCTGGACACCACATATCTCCACAATGGTATGATATTGTCCACTTTAGGCCTAAGCCCTCATGGATTTGCTTTTGGACTTACTCCAAAAGGCCTCATACCAATGGAGATATTTGTCCATCCTTATATACCCATGATCCTCCCCACTTCTAGTCAATGTGGGATTTTGGTCGTATACCCAACACATCTTTCACCAATGTACTTTTTGCTAAAATCACTCATGAGAAGACGACATAAAATCCAAAAATATCCTAGTCTACCATGATGCATTGTTTTCCGTTTCGCTGCAGGTGACTGAGAGAGGGACAAGGCATTGAAACTACACAGAGCACCACTCATGCTGGGATGTGAGGCTGTGGAGAACATTTAGAAAAAGCTATGTGGATATCACTAGGAGGAAGATTTTCGTAATCAAGGAAAGTAATGATAGCTACAAGGTAGAACCCAGCTTGGAGGCAAAACTGCATAGTTCCTAAGAGGAAGACCAATTAGGGTGTCGGGAGGAACTACTGGGAAATTATACATAGTTTTCAATATGAGGACTAGGCAGGTTATCTGAGGTTCATTTGGGAAACTACATAGTTTCTTTGAGGAAGACATAGCAGGCACCAAGAGTCATTGGCAGACATTTCAGCACAGTTTCTCAAAGCAAGGTTGGATTGGGTTGTGGGGAGTTATTGTGGGGAGTTATTGATCATAATTGTGCGTTTATGACAGGTAGTGTCAGACATGAATTTTTCGTAGAGTTATTGAGATGAGCACAGAGCAGATTAGCAGGCAGAGTGCCGATCCAAGCTGCACAATTTTCAAAGGGAGAGCACGGTAAGCCAACAGGGGCTCGCAAATTAAATCTCCACAATTCTTAGAGGGAGAGCAGGTTGAGCCAACAAAGACCCTGCCATTTAAATCTACACAATTCCTTGGAATAGTGCAATGAAATCCCGCAACATGACTACATGTTTTTGAGAGATAGTACAAGGCAAATAGTTGGGAAACTTCTACGTAGTTTTGGGAAGATGTGTAGCCCCTAGTCATAGTGAAGTTCAGATTTTCCGATAGACCAGAGGGAGGCTTGAGGAGTGATCTTACAAAAGCACAGATTGGATCTGACTTGGGGACAACTTATGCACAGTCCTTAGAGATAGTCGGTTGGCTCACTTCTAAGATTGCATAGTACATTCTTCCCTAGAGGAAAACCTCAAGCTCTGTGTAGTTCTAGGCAGCAGAGCAAGGTCACTGAGAGCTGATACTATGGAGTGTAGCTCATTCGGGTTCCACTTGAAGGAGGGTTATCAAGTCAACAAATTTTCAGGAAAAATGGCTAAGTGTGAGAGAAAGTGAACCTATGCATACATGACATTTTGATCACACACTTAGCATGACTCGATGACAGAACACATCAAACCAACAAGATAAACACGTGCTTAGTGATACTAACTTAAGGGTTAAGAGTGAAAAGTGGGATACTTGAGATAGATCCTCAAACGACCATGATGAGACTTGTGTGATAGTGCTTGCAACTTTATGTGTGAGTATGACTAATGTTCACAAAGTGAAAACAACTCATGCACACAAAGAAAAACCTTGAAAATCACTAGAACAAACTCACAAGCATGACATAGAAATCAGCATGCCAAAAGATGACTGGTGATCAATAAAGAAAAATAGTGTAAATACTTGACAAGAGCTCATGGATTGAGCTCGACTGTTTGCAACCATTAGGGGAAAAGCCAAGGAATGCTCTAAAATGTGGATGCAGGCCAAAATTTTGGAGGTTGTTGCAGTGGCTACAAAAATATTATAGAAGTCAATTACGGTAACCAAAAATAAAATATAATTTTTCAATGCTCATTATGTACTAGTTTCAAATTGAAAATAAAATATGTTCTACAATGTTCCATAAATAATGATCAACTTAATAATATTCCTATGTGTTGGATTATAACTCGAGAAGGATATTGTTCATTTATCCTGAAATAAACTAGGTACCTAATGTTATAATGAAACTAGCCAATTTTTTTGCTACTTTTTTTGGTCATGGAAGAATTTTTTTTTTTCATTTCCAACATCTAAGTTTAAAAATACATCTACGCTTGGAAATTTTGTTGCTAACCTAAATATTGTGTATAAATTTTTTTTTTTGGCAAAATCCTTACGATATAACAGTTGCTACATTTGAGGATTTGTTAATTTCTTCACTTCTTTAGTGCTTCACTAATGGCCATAGGCCATTAAGCATGCATTTGAGTTTTTGTTTGTTATGATTTAGGATGGTGTTTCCAACAAAATTTAGACTCACGTTGTAAATGGGATTTATCATTGATTCTCTCAAGTTGAACTTGGTAATTGGAGTGTTTCACTTTTGTTGCAATAGGTTTACATTGTATTTTATCCAAATGACTATGAGATTCACTTTATGGAGTAGACCACAATTCACCTATTGCACGTCAGCCACAACTTAGTGAAAGTGGCAATTTTACTTGGCTAAAAAAAGAAAAACAATGTTTTATGATAGACCTACATTCATTTTGGAAACTGCCATTTTATAATAGACTTTCATTTCCTGCACTTAATGAACCAGGATTTTAATTATTCTATATAGGAAAACATTATATCAATTATTCACCTTAAATCCCAACTTGACTTCTTAGCCCAAAGTACTAATTCTTAGTTATCACTACAAACCTTTTTTGTCCATCCATTTTGTTCTAAGTTATATTTTCATTACACATAATATCATTAGAGAACCCAAAATCACTAACTAGGACAACACTACATATAACTCTAGGACGTCGATGGATAAAAAAATCTTGAAGCTCAGCTCCTGACTCATTTGAATTAGAACAATTAAACAGTAATAACACATGCATTAATAAATATAAATGCCTTGTAATGAGTGAGCAAGAAGGTAACATCTCTGCTTATGCAAACAATTTAGAAAATAATGATACATTGAATGACATTACAATTTCTCACATAAAACATGACTTGAGGAGAACTTTAAATAACTCGTTATTGAATCATATTTCAAAGATAAATGCAGGAGACAACATTTCAGGCTCCAACAATGAGAATAGCACAAGCACGGTCATGGAATTGAGTTGAAGTACCTTACATAACACTCGAATAACTAGCATGAATGTTGACTCTTGCAATACCATGCAAAGCACTTTCATCAAAAACAACAAAAATGTTGTCAACTTATCATCCAACGAAATAAGAAGGGACAAATTAGAGGTCTTGAGTGGAGGATTAAATTTTGCAATAGCCCCTAAACATATACCAATGGAGGACATTATATGCAACCTTGTGGATGGGATTCAAAATTTAAGGGATCAAGAAAATGATTAAACAAAGCAAGACCGTGACATTATCTTCAGAAGATAAAAACCCCCAAAACAACTTAAGCATATACCAATTTCTAACTCTCAAAAGCCTAAAAAATGAATACATTGTCATTCTAAAATCCAAATAAGGAAGAGCTACGGTGTGATGAACAAGGTGGATTATGTCTCAAAAATGAGGGACCACTTGTATAATAATGGAAGTTATAAAAATATCAAATACAACCCTATTTCCTGCATTATCAAGGAAGTCATGAGAGCCGTCAAAAATTACAATATTGATGAAGGGATAAAGAAGTTTTACCTAGCAACGATATCACCTCGAGAATTTATGGGACTCCGAAAATTCACAATAATTATGCTACCCTTATACCTACGGTAAACACAATTGGATCACCCACATATGGATTAGAAAATATGTAGCAAGCTCCCTGGCTCCACTTTCTAGAAAAGTCAATTCCTATATTAAAGATTCGAATCATTATGTTGACCTTATCAAAGGAAATAGGCTAGATCCTAAATACAAGATCGTGAGCTTCAATGTAACAAAACTATTAACAAAGATACCATTAGAAGAAGCTATCCAAGTTTTTAAGGAGGTTACGGACCGAGCTAATGCCAAATTTGCTAAATTTTGTCTTCATTATGCATTCTTCACCTTCCAAGGATATTACTTCGAGTAGACAACAGGGGTGGCTATTGGGTCTCCATTATCCGCCGCAGTAGCCGACCTTTTCATGGATATGTTTGAGTATATTTCCTTGGAAACCTACCCTCTTAAGCTCAAATATTGGATAAGGTTTGTTCGCAACACTAGTGTGAATTGGCCTCATGGGGATTCTAAGCTAAAATAATTCTAAACCACAATAAAAACATTTTTAGTGATATTAAATTCACAATGGAGATTGAGGAAAATAGTTGTGAATTTTGTTCCTTGATATTCTTCTTCTAATAAAAAGAGATGGATTGTTGGGTCACAAAGTATACAAAAGTAAGGCACATACAGATAGCTACCTCCATGTTGATTATCATCACCAACCAACCTAGAATGTGGGGCTGCTTAACACACTCTTCTCGAGAGCATTAAGGATATCAGACAAGGAACATGTAGATGAAGAAATTGAGTATCTGAAAAATGTTTTCTTAGACACTAGCTACAATTTTAGAAACATCAACATGTCCATAAAAAAATCCAAATCTAGAGCTCAAGCTAAACTCCCATCATCCACCTCTCATGCACTAAATGGAAAGGCATCTCCCCCCTTACAACCAAGATTTCGCTGACAAACTAGCCAGGGTTCTTAGAAAGAAAGACATACCAAGCTTGTGCAAACCATCAACGACTATCCAACACAAGGTGAGATGTATAAAATATGGCCTGGATCACTTCCATCAAAAAGATGTTTTTAGAGTCACGTGCTCATGTGGTAAATGTTGCTTTAGAGAAACATGAAGATCCTTCAAAATCAAGCTTAAGGATCATGTTGCAAATATCAAGAGTGGGAAAATTAGGACTTCAACACTTGCAAAACATTCTTGTAAAAGTAGTCACTATGTATGCCTATAAGATGTGGAATAATCTCGAAAAAAAACCATTATTATACAATAAAGATGTGTGAGGGTCTGGAAATCATGAAGCATCCCAATAACCTCAACAGAGACAATGGGATTGAGGTTAGTAGGAGTTGGGTCCCCCTACTCACGCAAAATAGCAATATGCAATTAACCAATCATCCTTCTTTAAACAACTCGCCCCCTTCTATTCCTTAATTAATATAATTAACCATTAATGATATTAATTAAAGAATTGAATAATTGAAGGTATAATAATCGTTTCGTTACATTAACTTAATTTAATTAACATCAAACTAACTTAATTAATATCATTAACATTTAATAACTTAAACTTATTAAACATTATAAATTCTAATGCAAGTATTATAATTCTATACATTAACCTAAATAGTTCATAATAATCAAACAAGAAAACATTTTCACATTAAACTTATATTTCGTTAATATATACTTATGTGATGTAAATATTTAAATTAATATTTAAGTTAATATTTAAATATTAATATATTTAAATGAATATTTAAAATTAATATTTAGATATATTAATTTAAATTGATGTAATGAATATTTATATTAATACACTTAAATTAATACATTTAACTAATTTTTATTTGTTTGTCAAGTTGTTTGTGATCCTCCAGGCTTGACCCGTGGCTTCAGGAGTTGTGACCGAGGGTCATCTAAGTCATCAAATTTACTGAAGGTTTGCATCCTGCCTGGGCTACACTAACTCTTATTTTACTGGATTTCTTAGCATGTCTCCTCCCCCTAGCATAGGGCACAACCACCCCCAATGAGGCTTGATCTTGGGTCACCTTGCTGACGAGGCCCATTATCTCTCTCTCTCTCTCTCTCTCTCTCTCTCTCTCTCTCTCTATATATATATATATATATATATATATATATATATATATATATATATATATATTTAAAATATCATTTAAATAATATCTTAAATATATTACTTTAAAATTATTTAAATGAATACATATTTATATTAGGTAGAGTTAAATTACACTGTAACATGATTATAGTGTGGAAATGTGCGAAGGAGTTATTCGAGGAGGGCGCAAAGGAAAAAACTAGGGTTTTATCGATCATAGAGGTAGTCTGCCATGAAAGGACGCAAATGAGGGAGCTCCACTCCCTCATTGAAGTAGGCAGTGGTTAGCAAGGGGAAAGAACCCATGGAAAATGACAAAGAGACTTTAGAGGGAAAAGAGATTAGCAATGAAGAACAGCAAGAGGGAACCAAGGCAAGGGAGCATAATGAAGCATTGGAGAATATGGAAGATATTAGTGAGAGAAGCGCTAAAGACAAAGCACACATGGGACCATGCAAACCCAAGCAGCGGTAATTCCTAGAATCATTTTAAATGACCCAACATTGCAGGCACACAGTGATCACATGCAAACATATGCAATCATTTGTAAATTCATGGCATTGTGGCCCATTGAAAAATCTTTACAAACGTGGATTAAATACCACTGGAAACCAAAAGGCAGCATTGACATACATCTTGGATCCAAGGGTTTTTTCACTGTAGTTTTTGCTAATATTGAAAACAAAGATAAAGTGTTTGAAGGAGGGCCTTACTTCTTTGCTGCTGAAGACCTCTATATGAAGCCGTGGATCATGAACTTTGTCACGGAACACAAAACTTTCACCTCAGTCCTAGTTTGGGTAAGACTCTACTCTCTACCTCTTGATTACTAGCAAATGGAATCTCTATCAGCCGTAGGAAACAAGTTAGGGTGTTTTGTCAAAATTGCTAAGGCCACTAGAAAGGAAAAGTATACTTCCTTTGCTAGAATATGTGTGGAGATGGATCTCTCTCGAGTGTTGCCGGATGAGGTTATTCTCAAAGTGTTTGATGAGGAATGGACACAAATAGTAGATTACGAACACATTCCATTCACATGTCACAAATGTCACGAGCATGGACATGAGATAGCCCTCTCAATAAGATAGAGGATAAAAGTAAAGTTAATATAATGAAGGATCCAGAAAGCTTCTTCAAGGTGGTACACAAAGGAAGAGGGAGCAAAAGAGGACTAAGAAAAAGAAAAGCCAAAGAGCAGCATGTTAACCAGAATAGGTTCCAAACCCTCAAAGCAGATGCAAATCCTACAGATATTGATAAAGCAGAAAGAGGAAACACAGTGGAGGAGGAGAAAGAAGAATAAAAGGAGAAAATACAAGAGAATGACAATATGAAAGAACTTATGATGCGTAATGTTGAACAGGTGATGGATCTTGACATGACCCAAAGTCAGACAAATATGGAGGACCATGATCTCTAGGAAATTCTTGAGAAAGAAAACCTAGATTTAGAAGGTTTTTTGAATCAAGGGACCAAAGAAGGGCTAGACTCATTAACTGTAGAGGAATTCAACAGGGTTCAATAGCTGTTTTTATGGAGGAACCAAACTGAAGGATTGGATAGACTCAAACTAAAGGATTGGATAGACTCAATCACAAAGAAGACAAGGCAACAAAGGAGTGAAGACGATGAAAATTATGGTAGGACTAGCACCCAGAATCCTAAGAAAGAAGAGGGGTAGAAAAAAGCAGAATGAGCTATTGATGGAATGCAGAAAGCTATTGATATATTCAAGTAAGATGAAAGACCTATCCAGTTACTCCTTTACTAATCTTTAATTATGAAGTTCACTTCATGGAATTTCAGAGGTCTAGGTAGTAAAAGAAGACAAAGGTTATTGAGTAATAGAATGAAACAAGCATCTTTGGATGTGATTTTCATACAGGAGACAAAGTGCTCCATTCAGAAGATAAGAGATATTCATAGTAAATGGCTCAATAGATTTGAGTTTCTGGAAGTCAAGGCTGAGAATACAGCAGGAGGTATTCTCACTATGTGGAATCCACAAAAGATTGACTTAATAGATGCGGAGGCATCTAGAGATTATTTATCTACAGTTTTTCAACTAGTAGGAGATAAGGAAACCTATCTGGTTACAAATTTCTATGTCCCACAGAGAATCAAGGCTAAAATAAGGCTTCTAAAGTCCTTGGAGACTCCCAGAAATAGACATGCAGGAATACCCTGGATCTTAGGGGGGTGATTTCGACATGATTAAGTCACTCATGGAAAAAAAGGGGGAACCAGAGTGCTAGGCAAAGACTCTGTGGCTTTTCAAACCTTTATTGATGAAATGAAGCTGGTGGACATTGAAATGCACAATGACATCTTCACATGGAACAATAAAAGAGGAGGAGAGTCTCAAGTAGCTTCCAAATTAGATAGATTCATAATCTCAGAGGATCTTATGCTCAATGACAAGGAAATGGTAGCTGGAGTGCTACCCTTTGGGGGTTCTAATCACTGGCAGATACAACTAGAGGTGCAGAGCATTGGTAAACCCATGAATAGACCTTTTAGATTTGAAAATATCTGGCTCTCCCATCCAGATTTTGTAAGCAATGTAACCAAGTGGTGGGCAGATGATTTAAATATTCAGGGTTCCAAAATGTTTATCCTTCAGAAAAAATTAAAACATATCAAGCTACAGCTCAAGGACTGGAACAAGATTGAATTTGGCAACATATTTGAAGAGAAAAAGAGGATTGAAAGCAAACTGCAGGAAATTAACCAAGGCCTTATTAAAGAAGGCCATGACAAAGATTGACATGATCAAGCCACCAGATATCAGCAGCAATGGGAGAATTTATGCAGTCAAGAAGAAATTTTTTTGGAAACAAAAATCTAGAATCCAATGGCTAAAAGAAGGTGAATGCAACACCAGATTTTTTCGCAAATTGTTGATGCCCCGAAAATCGTTACATCAACATCGGGGGATAACCACCCAGTCTGGACTTTAATACAACTCCTTTTTCCATTTGGGATGGTGGCTCCGACTGGATATAATGGGACCAGTTTCCCAATAGTGAATAAAAGGGGGTGAACGAATGATTGGTTTTCTAACAAATGATAATAAATGGAGGACGTATTCTATGAATGAAAACATAAATGACTATTTTATCCCGAGAAGCTTCTATTCTTTAAGTGCAATGTTTAATAATCTATGTTTGCAGATAGGCATATAGATGACACTATGCAATAAACAAAGACATTCATTTAAATGATAATTGCTTCATCCAAATAGTTGAATGAAGTAATTGATAAAACGATATTACACTTCTCTTTTATATTACCGATACATGCATGATTGAAAGAATAGCAAACTATAAACATCCAATAGTGGAAAGCATAAAGTTTACTGTTAAAACACATTCATGTATTCAATAATAGCATAAATGACCAAACAACAATTCACATAAAAGGAATAAATTCAGACATAGATAATAGTACCATATGAGCTATGAATTATTCCCTACGCCAATTGGAATTTGAATTCCTTCTTTCGATTCAGAAATACTTTAAAATAAAGGCAATAGTGCACATTCACATCAAAGCTTCATTGTCAAAATTTGGAAAGATTTGGTCTAGTCTTCATAAAAGAATATGCCTGAAGTATAGTAGTGCAACTTCAGGCCTAAGTCATATACAAAAAACTTACGACCCTTTCTAAATACACGAAAGGGTCTATAAATACTAAACTAAGCTAACAAACTACAAAATTAAAATGCTACTAAATTGGTATAATCCGATCTTAAAATATCTCTCCCACAGTGATCTGGAAATTGGCAGTGATGGGTCATTCTTCTGGCTATTTTCCCTTTGTCCTGAGTTGGCATATTGCCAGAATTGGCTCCACTTCTTGAGGGCGGTTGAGACGAGAATTGATTTGAGAAGCATCAGTGGCATCATGTATATCGGGAATGGTACACCCGATTGCATCCGTCAGGCATTTGAGGGCGGCTCTCTGACTATATGGTTTTACTACGAACAACCAATAGGTGTCCCAAGTTAAACTTTTAATCCCTGAGATCAATCTCCCATTCTTTTCTAGCTCTTGGTTACGTAAATGCTTCAATGTCTTGGCCGATAATAGTTTACCTGGTATACATTGAGAAATCATGTTAGATAAATAGAGA
This sequence comes from Pinus taeda, assembly GCA_000404065.3. Lineage (NCBI taxonomy): Eukaryota > Viridiplantae > Streptophyta > Pinopsida > Pinales > Pinaceae > Pinus > Pinus taeda. Next base: position 106,255 of record APFE030749071.1, read on the forward strand.
GTATTATTGATCAAGTCAATTAAATTTCTCGTAGATAACTTGCATCTGGAAACAGCTCTCTCTGCTTTCATTAATTGGGACTGCCACTCTGTGAATAGGATTTCCTTATGGGATTCTAAGATATTGGGCAAGTTTGCTGCCTTTCCCTCATCAGAGTCCTGCCACGTAAGAAAATCTTTCAAAGTGTCTTTGGCTTGCTCTAAATCCTGCCTGCATCCACTAAATTATCTATTATAGATGATGTTATGTCGCATAAAGGTTCAACTTGGGCGATTTCATGACATAACAATCTTATTTGTGTTATTAATGCCTTGTTAATTTGCATTGCCTCTGCTCTGAACTCAGCAGGTTGGGGAAGACTCTTGAACCTTTCTACTTGAGCTGATAATTGAGATATTTTCTCATCTTTTGTCTTTGCCATCTGTTCATTCATCGCCTTCAACTTTGCTAATGCCTCAGATAGTTCCTTCTATTTCTGGATTGCTCCTGAATCGATCCTCTACTTCTCTTCATGCAACTGTTTGTTTAGCTGGTTATTTAATTGTTGCTGTGTGGACAGTTGCTGTTGTACCTATTTTGACTTCTGTTGCTCTTTCGATAGCTTCGCTTGTAATAAAGCGATCACTTGATCCTTTTCCTTCAACAAATTGCTTACCTCTGATGTCTTATCCATTGTGGCTACCGAATAGGCACAGGCATATTGAGATAACTTGGTTAGGTCATCGGAGGGGTCGAATTCTTCTCTCCATACCACATTTGTTGTTATTGTTTGTTCAGGGAACAGAGAAGGTTGATCAATCCTTCTTCTTTTCCGTTGTCGCTTTATCACAGCCCTGTGTTTTGGGCTATAGAAAACATCTAGTGGAGGAATGTCCTCCACTTGCAAAATAATTTGATCAGAAGGGTTCTTTGGAATTATTTCTACTATTGTATTTCAGGGTGGACCGCTGGTTCCTTTGCTTGGAACGTCCTTTGATGTTGTATCTTGTGTATCGGCAGCTTTGGATGTTTCGGTGTCTGTTGAGGTCTCAAGATTGCCTATAATTGTATTGAATTGTTGCCATTCTTCAAGCAATCTTGGGTCCACTTGAGTATCAACATTTATTTCTTTGTTGCTCTGCTCCTGCTGCTTTTTCTGTTCTTCTTCCCTTATTCTTTCCTCTTGTTCTTTCCTTTGTGCCTCTTCTTGTTGTTTTCTCTGTGCCTCTTCTTGTTGTTTTCTCTGTGCCTCTTCCTATTCTAACCTTCGGAGTTCCTCTTGCTCTCTTCTCTAGACTTCTTCATAGATTGCGGATGTAGCAGGAGGTTCATTAGTAAGCTGCTGCTCAGGCTCGCTTGACTGAATCATCGGGGTAGTAGCTAACAAATCTAGAGGCAGAGTTTGCAACCTCTGTTCTCTAAGTTTGTTAAATTCTACTAACCCGTCATCACAATATCTCATTCTGGCTAGCTATTGTACCTGGAAGATTGACTCCGCGGAGGAGAACAGGTCATCAAACTCATCTTCCTTGTGTTTGAATTTAGTAAGCTTGTCTTGATCTAGGGCATTATAGATGACTTTCTTCGGGTCAAAACGTCTATTAGGCAAAGTGGCCAGACTTAGGACGTTCATTTTTTCTGCCTCTTTCTCTGCATGTTTATAGTCATGCAGAGTATAGACGCCACACCTAAGAGGAAAAGGAGGCCAAACTTGCTTCTTTGAATTTTTGAGAGTTTTCGTGGCTGACGCAGTTGTAAGCTGATATGCTATTTCGCGAGCTAATATCTTGTCTGGTATGTACAAGGGGAGGACATGAGGTCTGGCCTGACTGCCAAAAACTCTTACATAGGTGAATTTTTCTTCTCCAAACCAGGTTCCTAGGGCTGTCAAGTCAATCTTAGCCTGAGAGGAGATCTTAGGGGCAGGTTTATCAAAAATTGCATAGTAAAGAGGTAGCATGAATCCATTGCTGACTTGGTATAAATGGTGTTTATAATGAGCTTTCCATAGTTTCTGGTGGTAGATATGAATAGGCATAGGGTACTGTGGAGTCCATCTCCACCCTAACATAGGAAACTCGGAATTGAAACAGAGGGTATCCAGAATGTAGGCACTAAAATAAAATGGAGCGATGAACCTATCAGTAACACGGGATTTGTTTCTGAATTCAAGAATAGCTGTGGCCAACTTATCCGATAATATAGTCCCCCAATCCATGATTTCACTATTACATGTCGCTTCCATCAAAGGAACCATCTCTATGGAAAAATTGGAAGAATCATGCAATCCCCACAATCGACACATCATGACTCCGGCATAACAATAAGGAGAGCATAACGAGTCGACGGAGTACTTACCCGAAGGCTCATGTTTGTGTGTCGCCAGGTTCTGTCTCCATTCTCGTATAGGTGTTGACTCGATCTCATTCCCATCTCGAAACTTCTCCAGAAATGCTTTATTGTACTTCTTCTCTGGCTCGGGCAAATGGTACATTTGTTTGAAATAGTTGGGCTGAAATGCACCAAATACTCTTCCATCAACAGTGCAGAATGTTCTGTCCTTGATTGGAATTTCCTCAATTTCCCATCTCACCACATCCATATAGGGAAGAATTTGCTCTTGAGCTGCTATCCTATGTAGGTAGGAATCAGCGAAATCTTTTAAAGTAGCATCAGATTTCCGGCTTGAACCTACCGAAGCTTGTACCGATGTTTTCCAAGGGTCCTCGGCTTCTACCAGGTTGTAAATATTTTACCAAGTAGTGCTGCCAAGGCCGAGACATGTGGTATCTGAGATTAATCCCTTCTTGCTTGGTCCCGGATCGGTGGCATGTTGTCCTGTTACCATAGGAGCCGAAGGCATTCCATACTTCTTAGATTTCTTTCCCATCGTTACTGCGGAAAAAACTCTGCGCAAGAGAAAAATAAACGTAATGCAGAGAATAGATGGCGAAAACCAAGTATGAGGAAATTGCGTCAATCAATAAGTAATGGAGGATTTATCATAAGGCTCCCGCGGATGCAATCTCTGAAAGGATTTAGGCATGACTGCTCATTAATTGGCCGTTAAAACCTGTCAATCATTTAATTGCTCATTATATCCTTTATTTTCCGAATAATGGTTTAAGCGTGGATTTGATTTTTTGGCGGTTGGACACGAGCGAATCTCTATTGGGAAGAGAAAAGGCTTTCAATGATAATTAATATATAATATAGCGAAATCATATTGATCCTTTTCGAAAGTCGCATTTTGGGCTCATCGCAATCGGAAATCAGAGGAAGGCTTGGGCAATTTTATTTAAGTCTTATGGAATCCCCGATCGCCGATAGTGATATTGCTTGACTCGCATCGGGAGATTGAACGAGGAGAGCTTATTATGTTTACATCGCATTCCCCGACCGCCGATTGTGATATCGCATCGGAGCAAAGGGGAGGGGCCTTCTATTATTTGTTTTCTCAATATCCATTGGCTATTTTGCTTTTATCGCATCGGGGAAAACCAATGGGTCATGGTTTATGCATCCTTTGTTGTTGCGATATGCAATCTTGTGATCGCTTTATCGCAATAATAAAGGATTATTCATTTTATTTTTAAGACCAATTTATTTCAAAAGGTTTTAAGTTGTTTTATTTATTTCCGAACCTTTAGAAGAGTGATGGATTAATACCAATTTAATCTAAAAGGGACCCATTTGAATTTATAATTTTCTAAAGTAAAATAAATTGAAATGGGGGGTTGTTGTATAGTACAACAATTGGCGATTCGCTGGAAGAAACAGTTATCTCTGAAAAAGTTATTGAAATTTTGAACTTTCTTTACATAGATACCTTATCAAAAAGGAAAGTTCTAATATAACTAAGTATACACACATTCTGAATATAATAAAGACATGTTTTTTCTAATTTTTTCCCTTGTTAAAACTAAATACATTCTATGTTTTAAATTGGCCTTTATTGGTTGATAAGATAAAACAAAACACCTTTCCAACTTAGCCATTTTAGTTGACTCCTTTGTCACAGGTAGAGCCTCTGCTGCCAGCAAACATTCATAGTTTCGACAGGGATACCTTTTAACCATTTGATTGTTCACAACCCCTTCCATCTCAAAGTATGATTAAAAGAATGAATTCAAAACATGTTTTCATATTTTGTATTTCTTTTCTTTTCCTTTTCTTTTGTAAGATAAAAAGCCATTGTCCTAGTTTGGTTGCCAGCTAATTTGACAATGCCATTCACTGGTTGTAATCTAATCGAACAAGCTGGCTCGTGATGAGACCCCTTGTCTTATGTTTATAAGCCATTACCCTATTTTGGTATGCAGTGTTGGTAATGTCGGTCAGATTATTTCCCAATGATCATGGTAAGTAGGCTTGTAATAAGACCCCTTATCTTTATATCAGATATTTTGGAATTACACTGTGAGTAATCATATACTTGAATGAATGGGATGAAAAATTTTCTCCTTAAGAGAAAATGGATGACAAGGTAAGAGTCGAGGATGCTAAGATTGAATCAGTCTCTGTTTTGATATTGGTAACCTTTTTGTGACCAGTTTGAAAACATTAAAATGATTTACAGTAGTTCTAAATCTTGAGAGGATTTTCACAAAACAAAAAGGGGTTTTCAGAATGCTAATATACCTAATTTCCTAGAAATTGTTCCTTTTGTTTAAGATTTCTATTTTGCAAAAGTAAATATTAAAAATAATTCTTCCAAGAAACATTTCAATATAGCAAAGGCCAATAGAAGCTATTTTACAACCTTATTTCCTAATGATCCTAAATATTTCAAATCCTACTGAATTTAAAAGAGAAGGGGTTACCTCCTCAATTGAAGAATTTCTTTAAGATGAGGCCATTCACAGGAAGAGTGTCCCTCTTTCCTGATAGATCTTGTAATATGAATGTTGAATGGCCTACCTTCTCGCTGATCTAAAATGGTCCAAACCACATCTTTTGGAATTTGGTGTGTTTACCTTTACTCTCATGTGCTTTATCACATTTTAGAACTAGATCACCAACCTGCAACTGTTTAGAACTAGATGAAGCTAAATCAAATGATAACTTGATTATCTGCTGATGTTTATCATGAGTAATTTTGGCCTTTTCTCTTTCTTCCTCTAATTTTAAAATTTGATCATGTCTAAGTTGGATAGAAGAAGAGGGTCTTTCTTCAATAAACTGAACTAGGGCTAGGGAAGAAAGCGCTAAATTGGTCGGTAGTACTGCTTCTTTCCCGTAGACAAGGTTGAATGGGGAAGTACCTATAGAGGCCTTCTGCGTTATTCTATCAGCCCATAGTGTGAATACTAAAGATTTGTGCCAGTTTTTATGATTTTGTTCGATAGTTCGCTTAATGATTTTGAGTAGATTTTTATTGGTAGATTCTGCTAGACCATTACCTTGGGGATAGTAATTTGCAGAATATTTCAATCTAACTCCTCTTGATAGAAAACTCAAACATGGCATTTCCAGAAAAATAAGATGCATTATAAAAAACAAGAGCATTTGGGACACCAAACCTGGTAATGATGAACTGGTCTATGAATTCTATAATTCCTTCAGAGTTTGTTGTCTTTAATGGAATTGCTTCAACCCACTTGGGAAAGTAATCAGTAGCAGTAAGGATATACTTGTGTTGTTTAGAGGATTGTGGAGTTATCTCTCCAATGATGTCTACTCCCCATTGTTCAAAAGGTTGATCGATATTAACTGGTTGCAAAGGAAAAGTTGGTTTCCTTTGTCTTCCACTGGAGACTTGACAACTTCGGCATTTTCTTACATACTCATGGGTATCTCTGATTAAGGTGGGCCAGTAATATCCAGCATGGATGATTTTATGAGCTGTTGTGTCAGCTCCAAAATGTCCTCCAATTGGTCCATCGTGTAATTCCTGCAAGACCTTTTGTGCTTCAGGTTTCTCTAGGCATCTTAATAAAACTGAATCGTAGTTTTGCCTAAAAAGCACATCATCAATGATAACGAAGTTTTTTGACTTTAATCTAATAGCCCGTTTGTTTTTGTAAGAGATATTAGGAGGTGCATGTCCATTTTTCAAATAAAAGATTAAATTTGCATATTGAGATTCAGAATCGGTAATACTTATCTGGTTGATTTCTTCAATATGATCTGTGTCACTTGATTCCAGAATGTTGGATGCTCCTGCTAATAACCTGCAAAAACCTTGGCCTCTAACAATCTTTGCTGGCTTGATTTCCAAGTCATATTCTTGAAGTGTTGTAACCCAATTTTCCCTTTTTCCACCTAGTTCTCTTTGGATCAGTAATTGCCTTACTGAAGAAAAAGGAACTATTACTTTTGTATGGGTTTTTAGAAGGAAGGGCCTGTAGTGTTTGATGGCTTTATACATAGCAAAGGCTTGTTTTTCAACTTCGGAGTAATTTAGTTCAGCACCCTAAAAATTTGAACTGAAGAATGAAATCGGTGCTTCCAAGTTGTGATCATTAATTTGAGTGAGTACCGCTGCATAAGATAAATTGGATGTGATAGTGTACAATGTGAAATGATTAGAAAAATTAGGAGTGTTTAAAGCGGGGGCATTGATTATTGATTGCTTGATTAAATCAAATGCTTCTTTTTCCACAGTCCCCCATGTAAACACTGAATTTTTCTTAATCATGGTTTGTAATGGTAAAATGATATGAGAAAAATCGGGAACAAATCTTTTGACAAAGTTCATCTGACCTAAAAATGATTGCATTGATTTTTTGTTATGAGGAAATGGGATTTCAGAAATTTCTTTAATCCTGTCGCGGTCAATATAAATACCATCTTTGGAAACAATAAAGCCTAAGAGCTTTCCTTGATCTAGAGCAAAGAAGGAATTTTTAGGATTAATTGAAATACCATACCTTCTACAGCGTTCAAAGATTTGATTCAAATCATGTAAATGGTTAGATCTCTTTCTAGAAAATACAGTAATATCATCTAAGTAGACAACTACTGTCTTGTTGATCAATCCTTTGAAAGCTGTATCCATTGCTCTTTGGAATGTAGCTCCTGTGTTAATAAGTCCAAAAGGCATTTTTTGATAAGCGTAAGTTCCCCATTTTGTTCTGAAAGTAGTTTTGAGTCTGTCATCAGGATGAACCAGAACTTGGTTGTATCCTGAAAAACCGTCTAGAAAGGACATTAGTTCAAAACCTGCTACTGAATGGAGTATTTTCTCCATGGTAGGTAATGGGAAATTATCTTTTTGACTTGCCTTATTCAGATTTCTGAAATCTATACAAATCCTGATATCACCATTCTTCTTCCTAACAGGCACCATGTTGGAGACCCAGTTTGAGTGCCGAACAGGGAAAATAATCTTTGCTTTTAAGAGTTTATTTAGTTCTAATTTTATCTGACTCTCTAAGTTTGGATGTATTTTCCTCAATTTTTGTTGTACTGGTTTTTGTTCAGGTAGCATTGGAATGGTATGTTGTATGATAGATGTATCATATGTTTTTAAATCATCATAATTCCAAGCGAAGACATGTTTATTTTTTCTTAGTAATCTAATAAATGTTGTCCTTTCCTGTTCAGAAAGTCCTAATCCTAAATTGATATTTTGAGGATTCTGCTCAGTACCATGATTTATCAATTCAAACCTTAAGGTAGAACTTTGGATTTTTGAATTGGTTACATGTTTGAACCTGTCTTTAATGTCATAGAGATCTTCAAGTTTAACCATAGGTTTTGGTATGGATTTTTCCTCATGCTTTTCTTTCATCTGAAGATCATGATTACTTTCATCAATGATCTGATCGTTGTAGGATTTTTTGGAAGTTAAGAAATGTAGGATGTCTTCATCGTGGTTGAATACTCTCCAATTGGTGATATTGTCAGGGACTGATGGCCTAAAGATCAACTCTACCGAAAATCTATCTAGACTAAAATCTTCAGAAGGCAAGAGTTTAGAAGCAACATTGGCTAACAGGTCAGCTGTTGCATTCTGGGATCTGGGAATAGGTGAAATATTAAATGCTAAGAAATGATATAAAAGTTCTTGAACTAAAGATTGGTAGTGTTTGAGGTGATTAGAGAGACAATGGATTGTGCTTCGAACTTGTTTTATCACAATCTCTGAATCGCCGAACACTTTTAAATATTGAACTTTCAAGCCGATAGCTTTGTATAATCCTTGGATCAAGGCTTCATACTTAGTTGTATTATTCGTGCATTCAAATTCTAATCTACAAGAAAGCATGGTTTTTTCTCCCTCAGGGCTGACTAAAATACACCCTGCTCCTGATCCTTCACTAGATTTCGAACCGTCAAAATATAAAGACCAAAATAAAGAATTATCAACATTTTTATTTACAAAATTCTCAGCAACATTAACACATCTAGATCTGTCAGTTTGTGAAAAATTTTCGATTTGTGATGTGAAATTGTTTACCGAGAAAGGAGATGGCTGGGAAATATAATTGCCAAAGAATGATTCAGAAGAATAGTTTCCCAAAATGTTGTTGTTAAATGCAACTGGTTGATTCTCTTGTTCGAACTCTGTAACAGTATGTGTCATGTGTTTCTCCTGATTAATTTTTATTTGATTTGGCTTTCTTTTGTAGGGCAGCCACATATGAGACCAATTGGTAGAAATATACCCGTGGAGTTTTTCAGACCAATCTCTACTCAGGATTAAACCATAGAACTTAGGTATATCAGCGATTAAGATATCAATTCTCTGAACCACTCGTGGATCAGCCGATAACCTGATTGTAACATAGTTTATTTCCCCTAAAACTTGGACTTTAGTTCTATCTAACTGCACAATGTGAATTGAGGACTTCTGGGGTTCTATGTTCAATTTAGAAAAAACTGAAGCTGGCATTATATTGGATGATGCCCCAGAGTCAATCAGGCAGTTATGTAGATTTCGATTGTAGATTTTGTACATTAAGAGAAAAGGAGGGGTATGGGAATTCAATCTATCTCCAATTAGAATTGTATCAGTTGCCTCAACTCTACCAGAAGGTGGTTGTCCTGAATCACTTGCGGCTTTAGTACTGGGAAGAGGCGAAGAAGGAATTGCATTAAGTTCTTTGAGAAGAAATTTCTGTTGATGTTTTAATTTGCTAAGTTCAAACATGGTGATGTTTGCCTTAGTCTTTTTCATATCATCAACAATATTATAGTCCATTGAATCTGATACTACCAACGTCTTAGATGATGAAGGTATATTGGAGGATGACGTTTGATTTTGAGGTATTGTTGCAGTTGGCTTCCTTGTGGGTACCTTTTCTTTTGTAGTATTGGTACCTGCACTCCTTTTCTTTGAATTGGCCTGAACCGGTTCAGGAGTACTTTTGCTCCTGGTAGTCACGGGAAAGGCTTCTTGTTCAACTTCGGTATCGAAGTTAGGCAGTATGAAGTCCCACATTCCATGGCATTCAACGACTTCCTCTTCTTCTAATTCATCAAACGGTGTAATTGTTTCTTGTTCTTCTTCTTCCTCAGGATCTGAATCTGCATAGGATATAACATTTGGAGGCTTGGACTCAGGTTTCTTAAAATCCCTGTAAGGTTTCTTTGTTGAGGACTCTGCTACTTGTTTCTTAATTTCAACCATTTCATTTGACATGGTTTTGAGGACTTTTTGAAGGCCCTCCATATCATATGGATCTTTGGTGATTTTCTTCTTTGAATCATCCTTGAAAGACACTTTTTTGGATTTTCTTTCCTCAAGAGCAGCTTTCTTTTCCAAAGCGATTACACGTTTTTCAACAGTGAGGGCTTCTTTCATGTTTTCAGCCAATGTAGTTTTTTTAGCCCTATCTACAAAAATGGATATATTTGAGGGTAAGGCTGTAATGTACCACTCACTTCTAATTTGTTCACTTGGCTTATCATCAGTAGGGATTTTGTTCAAGAGTTTGTTAAATCGGGAGTTAAACTCCTTAATTAGTTCTCTTGATTCGATCCTTAGATTGGAAAGGTCATTGATGAGTGTAGCCAAGGATCTATCATCACCGTATTTGGTAAGAAATTGTTCCTGAAAGATATTCCAACTGGTGATGGATCCAGAGGGCAAGGAAAGATACCAAGACCCTGCTGATCCTTGTAATGTGTAGGGGAACAATCTAACTACAACAACTTCTTATGTTACTCCTTTCAGATTAACTGACAACATGAAATTATTTATGTGTTCCTCAGCTAATGTTCCAGCATCTAGATTAAACTTTGGTAACCATTTCTCAGGATAATCAGGTAACGAATGTAAAGGCGTAGGCATAGTGACTGCACCAAGACTTCTCCATGGTGTCTGAGCCATTTTGGGAGTACCAACGATTGCCTGTGGTGTTCCATGTGTTTGGGGAGGAGGTGGAAATGAAGACTGAAAAGATTGTGATGTTGAAGGTGAAGTCCCTTGGTGAAGAATAATATGTAATGGTGAAGTGGGTGTTTGACTTCGCACTGGTGATGATGAGATGGAAGATGATGGAGAAAAGGTTTCACTACCAGAACCTTTATTGTTCTTTTTAATCCTTTTCCTTTGGGGAAAGGTAACTCAGGTGGTTCAATACCGAGTTTTTCGCTTTGAAGTCTGGTAAGATGATGAGGTAGGCGGAATTGCGAAGTCTGACTACCTTGTGATACTTCAGATCTAGGAGGTGAAATAGAGAAACCTTGAAGTTTCTGGATGATAGACTAAACTTCAGGGGACTCTGGACTTAAATGATCTGAAGTATGATGGGGTTGAGCAGTAGTAGTTGATCCTTCTTCTTCTCGTCTGGATACTGGTATTTCAGAGTGCAAACGAGAGGATCGAGGAGAGGTGGAGGGGGATTTACTCTGTGAATGGTCTGTAGGTTTTGACTTACTCGCCATTCATAGTGGATGCCCTCCTTTCCTTCTAGCGCCAGAAATGTTGATGCCCCGAAAATCGTTACATCAACATCGGGGGATAACCACCTGGTCCGGACCTTAATACAACTCCTTTTCCGTTTGGGATGGTGGCTCCGACTGGATATAATGGGACCAATTTCCCAATAGTGAATAGAAAGGGGTGAATGAATGATAGGTTTTCTAACAAATGATAATAAATGGAAGACTTATTCTATAAGTAAAAAAAACATAAATGACTATTTTATCCTGGGAAGCTTCTATTCTTTAAGTGCAATGTTTAATAATCTATGTTTGCTGATAGGCATATAGATGACACAATGCAATAAACAAAGATATTCATTTAAATGATAATTGCTTCATTCAAATAGTTGAACGAAGTAATTGATAAAGCGATATTACACTTCTCTTTTATATTACCAATACATGCATGATTAAAAGAATAGTAAACTGTAAACATCCAATAGTGGAAAGCATAAAGTTTACTTGTTAAAACACGTTCATATATTCAATAATAGCATAAATGACCAAACAACAATTCACATAAAAGGAATAAATTCAAACATAGATAATAGTACCATATGAGATGCGAATTATTCCGTATGCCAACCACAATTTGAATTCCTTCTTCCGATTCAGAAATACTTTAAAATAAAGGCAATAGTGCACATTCATATCAAAGCTTCATTGTCAAAATTTGGAAAGATTTGGTCTAGTCTTCATAAAAGAATATGCTTGAAGTACAGTAGTGCAACTTCAAGCTTAAGTCATATACAAAAACTTACGACCCTTTCTAAATGCATGAAAGGGTCTATAAATACTAAACTAAGCTAACAAACTACAAAATTAAAATGCTACTAAATTGGTATAATCCGATCTTAAAATATCTCCCCCACAGTGATCTGGAAATTGGCAGCGATGATTCATTCTTCTGGCTGTTTTCCATTTGTCCTGAGTTGGCATATTGCCAGCATTGGCTCCACTTCTTGAGGGTGGCTGAGTCGAGAATTGATTTGAGCAGCATAGGTGGCATCATGTATATCGGGAATGATACACCCGATTGCATCCATCAGGCATTTGAGGGCGGCTCTCTGACTGCATGGTTTTACTAGGAACAACCAATAGGTGTCCCAAGTTAAACTTTTAATCCCTGAGATTAATCTCCCATTCTTTTCAAGCTCTTGGTTACATGACCGCTCCAATGTCTTGGCTGATAATAGTTTACTTGGTGTACATTGAGAAATCATGTTAGATAAATAGAGAGTGTTATTGATCAAGTCAATTAAATTTCTCTTAGATAACTTGCATCGGGAAACAGCCCTCTCTGCTTTCATTAATTAGGACTACCATTCTGTGAATAGGATTTCCTTATGGGATTCTAGGATTTTGGGCAAGTTTGCCGCCTTTCCCTCATTAGAGTCCTGCCATGTAAGAAAATCTGTCAAAGTGTCTTCGGCTTGCTCCAAATCCTGCATGGCATCCACTGATTTATCTATTATAGATGATGTTATGTCGCATAAAGGTTCAACTTGGGTGATTTTGATGACATAACAATATTATTTGCGTTATTAATGCCTTGTTAATTTGCATTGCCTCTGCTCTAAACTCAGCAGGTTGGGGAAGAATATTGAACTTTTCTACCTGAGCTGATAATTGAGCAATTTGCTCATCTTTTGTCTTTGCCATCTGTTCATTCATCGCCTTCAACTTTGATAATGCCTTGGATAGTTCTTTCTATTTCTGAATTGCTCCCGAATCAATCCTTTGCTTCTCTTCATGCAACTATTTTATTAGTTGGTTGTTTAATTATTGCTGTGTGGACAGTTGTTGTTGTAGTTGTTCTGAATTTTGCTGCTCTTTCGATAACTGCGCTTGCAATAAAGCGATCACTTGATCCTTTTCCTTCAATAAATTGCTTACCTCCGATGCCTTATCCATGGTGGTTGCCGAATAGGCACCGGCATATTGAGATAACATGGTTAGGTCATCGGAGGGGTCAAATTCTTCTCTCCATACCACATTTGTTGTTATTGTTTGTTCAGGGAACAGAGAAGGTTGATCAATCCTTCTTCTCTTTCGCTGTAGTTTTATCACAGCCCTGTGTTTCGGGCTATAGAAAACATCTAGTGGAGGAATGTCCTATACTTGCAAAACAATTTGATTGAAGGGGTTCTTTGGAATTATTTCTACTACTATACTTGAGGTTTGGACCACTGGTTCCTTTGTTTGGAACCTCCTGTGATGTTGTATCTTGTGTATCGGCAGCTTTGGATGTTTCGGCGTCTGGTGAGGTCTCAAGATTGCCTATAATTGTATTGAATTGTTGCCATTCTTCAAGAAATCTTGGATCCACTTGAGTATCCACATTTATTTCTTTGCTGCTCTACTCTTGCTGCCTTTTATGTTCTTCTTCCCTTATTCTCTCCTGTTGCTTCTTTTTTGCTTCCTCCTATTCTTTTCTCTGTGCCTCTTCCTGTTCTTTTCTCTGTGTCTCTTCCTGTTCTAATCTTCAGACTTCCTCCTGCTCTCTTCTCTGCACTTCTTCATAGATTGTGGATGTAGCAGGAGGTTCATTAATAAGCTGCTGCTCAGGGTCGCTTAACTGAATCGGCGGGGTAGTAGCTAACAAATCTAGAGGCAGAGTTTGCAACCTCTATTCTCTAGGTTTGTTAAATTCTACCAACCCGTCGTCGCGATATCTCATTCTGGCTAGCTGTTGTACCTGGAAGATTGACTCAGTAGAGGAGAACAGGTCATCAAACTCATCTTCCTTGTGCTCGAATTTAGTGAGCTTGGCTTGATCCGGGGCATTGTAGATGACCCTCTTCGGGTCAAAACATCTATCAGGCAGAGTGGCGAGACTTAGGATGTTCATTTTTTCTGCCTCTTTCTCTGCATGTTTATAATCATATAGAGTATAGACGCCACACCTAAGAGGAAAAGGAGGCCAAACTTGCTTCTTTTAATTTCTGAGAGTTTTAGTGGCTGACGCAGTTGTAAGCTGATATGCTATTTCACGAGCTAATAGCTTGTCGGGTATATACAAGGGGAGGACATGAGGTCTGGCCTGACTACCGAAAACCCTTACATAGGTGAATTTTTCTTCTCGGAACCAGGTTCCTAGGGCTGTCAAGTCAATCTCAGCATGAGAGGAGATCTTAGGGGTAGGTTTATCAAAAATTGCATAGTAAAGAGGTAGCATAAATCTATTGCAGACTTGAAATAAATGGTGTTTATAATGAGCTTTGCATAATTTCTGGTGGTAGACATGAATAGGCATAGGGTCCTGTGGATTCCATCTCCACCCTAACACGGGAAACTCAGAATTGAAACAGAGGGTATCCAGAATGTAGGCACTAAAATAAAATGGAGGGATGAACCTATCAGTAACACGGGATTTATTTCTGAATTCAAGAATAGTCGTGGCCAATTTATCCGATAATATAGTCCCCCAATCCATTATCTCACTGTTACATGTCGCTTCCATCAAAGGAACCATCTCTATGGAAAACTTGGAAGAATCATGCAATCCCCATAACCGACACATCATGACTCCAGCATAACAATAAGGAGAGCATAAGGAGTTGACGGAGTACTTACCCAAAGACTCATGTTTGTGTTTCACCGGGTTCTATCTCCATTCTCGTATAGGCACTGACTTGGTCTCATTCTCATCTCGAAACTTCTCCAGGAATGCTTTATTGTATTTCTTCTCTGTCTCGGGCAAGTGGTACATTTGTCTGAAATCGTTGGACTGAAATGAACCAAATACTCTTCCATCGACAGTGCAGAATGTTTCGTCCGTAATTGGAATTGCCTCGATTGCCCATCTCACCACATCCGTATATGGAAGAATTTGCTCTCGAGATGCTATCCTATGCAACTAGAAATTAGCCAAATCCTTTAAAGTAGCATCAGATTTTCGGTTTGAACCTGCCGAAGCTTGTACCAATGTTTGCTGAGGGTCCTCGGCTTCTACCAAGTTGTAAATACTTTGCCAAGTAGTGCTGCCAAGGCTGAGACATGTGGTATCTGAGATTAATCCCTTCTTGCTTGGTCCCGGATCGGTGGCATGCTGTCTTATTACTATAGGAGCCGAAGGCGTTCCAGACTTCTTAGATTTCTTTCCCATCGTCACTGCGGAAAACTCTGCACAAGAGAAGGATAGACGTAATGAAGAGAATAGATGGCTAAAACCAAGTATGAGGAAATTGTGTCAATCAATGGGAAATGGACGATTTATCATAAGGCTCCCGCGGATGCAATCTCTGAAAGTATTTAGGCATGACTGCTCATTAATTGGCCGTTAAAACCTGTCAATCACTTAATTACTTATTATATCATTTGTTTGCCGAGTAATGGTTTAAGCGTGGATTTGATTTTTTGGCAGTTGGACGCGAGTGAATCTCTATCGGGAAGAGAAAAGGCTTTCAATGATAATTAACATATAATATAGTGAAATCATATTGATCCTTTTCGAAAGTCGTGCTTTGGGCTCATTGCAATCGGCAATCAGAGGAAGGCTTGGGTAATTTCATTTGAGTCTTATGGAATCCCCGATCATCGATCGATATCGCTTGACTCGCATCGGGAGTTTGAATGAGGAGAGTTTGTTATTTTCGTGTTGCTTTCCTCGATCGCCGATTACGATATCGCATCGGGGCAAAGGGGAGTGGCCTTTTGTTATTTGTTATCCCGATACCCGTTGGCTATTTTGTTTTTATCGCATCGGGGAAAATCAATGGGTCATGGTTATGTATCCTTTGTTGTTTTGATATGCGATCCCGTGATTGCTTTATCGCAATAATAAATAATTATTCATTTTATTTTTAAGACCACTTATGTCAAAAGGTTTTAAAATGTTTTGATTATTTCCGAACCTTTAGAAGAGTGATGGATTAATACCAATTTAATCTAAAAGGGACCCATTTCAAATTATAATTTTCTTAAAGTAAGATTTTTTGAAATGGGGGGTTGTTGTATAGCACAACAGGATGATAGTCCCACTTAACCACCAAGTATGCTTTCATTATGACTATTTACCTGGCTATTATTACTCTTGATTTTTTTCTATGGTCTCAGGTACATATTTCAAACAAGAGGATCAATCCCTTTATATAAAATATTGAGGATGATAGAGAGTCATCCCATAACTTCTCAAATGGAAAAGAGCTCAAGACCTCAGAAGAATGATTGTAGCCTCACTCGATTATGGAAGAAGCTTCCTATACAAAGGAAGTAGATTGAGGGAAAGAATATGATATGATTCTAAGAGCAATATTTCCTTCATGAAATAACTATTCCGTATATTTGAAATGTAGCAGTGTCTGATGCTTTTGTGTTATGGTTCAAATGGTGATATGATTTCAAAGAAATAAGGTTAAGATGAAATCCTAGCTCTTGTTTCCTGATGCATTTGTTGTATGTGGAGTGAGCTTCATTTATGAATACTTAATAGAGAAGCATATTTATAGTTTTAGGAGCATGAGTAATAGACTCATGATTGTAAATCAAAGAAAGGTTTATATGAATTCTAACAAGTGCCTTGGATTTGAAATGCTTGGAATATTAGATATTTTATGTGACCTTTGATCTCTCTTCATGATTGAATTTATTCCTTTGATATTTGGTTTTATAAACTAAAAAATTATTTATGACAAAATTAAAAGTATTTCAACATTCAATGCGAGAGGGAGTTGATGCTTGATGATACATCCTAATATGAGAAGCGTAACAAAAGGATGATAAAAACTTCCTTTTTAAGGGAAGCATACTATCATAGATGGTTTACACTGAAGCAGTTGAGAGAGCCTCCTCTTCAGATATAGGTTGTATGGAATCACATGATGAGTTGACATATAAACATATCCTTGATTTGCAATATGTTCTTTGAGCCACACACACACACACACACACACACACACACATATATATATATTGGAATGTTGCAAAGCTATTATTGAGATACCCAAACACTGTAGTTAATTTATGATCTAAGACCCACTACTCGATACTTGACACTATACGGATATGTTGAGAACATATGAGTGTTTTCTTAGGTCTGCTATGATTTCCTGGATGAGACAGGTACTGAAATTTAGTTCTTTAAGTGGTAGTATGCATTATTTCTAACACGACTATTTGCAAGTTAATATGATTGAGAAATTTCTTTGAAGTTGTTTCAGCAAATGTCGGGCACAACTATGATACACAATGACATATTGTAGGATCCATATAGGTAATATTGTGTCCTATGAAAGGTTTGAGCACATTGAAATCATATATCACTATATATTTGATATGGTGTAGAGAGGAGCTATGAGAGTCCACATTTTGATTGATGAGTAGGAAGACAGTTGGACCTTTGTGTTGTATAATTTAAGATCACAGTTGACCCGATATTCTCTGGGTATCATTCACTATGGCCATTACTAACAATCGTAAGCCTAACTAAGGCATTGATGAGGGGAAGACGTCTCAGGCTGATCGTGATTAATGAGCATAGCTCTACCCCTGTTGAGATATAGGGGTGAGAAATGGAGTAGTAAAGGCTCTCAGGGTAGAGGGAACTATAGACAATAAGATAGGGTGATCCTTTCCCCTATAGTAAGACTATCTCAGCTATTTCAATTGTAGGGTGTGTGTGTGTGTGATCCTTGTCATTTAGGACAAGTGGGTATGCCCCCATACCATCAAGTCTGGGACTTGGAAGAGTATACCCTAGTTGGCATCCAACCAATAAGTTGGGGTTGTTGGGATTTTTCCTCCCTATTTCACCAATGGGTTGAGGTGACTTGAGATAGGGTGTGATCAATACCCATCCTAGGAAGTTGATATGGCTCAAGTCTTAGGATGCAATGGTTCTACCATTGACCCTTGAGGGTCAAGTTAGGAACATAAGTAGACAATAGGATAGGCATGATCCTTACATCTCATGGTAATTCATATCCCTCCTATTGTCACTAGACATTAGGATAGGTGTGATCCTCACCTGTCATGGTAAGTGCATCCCTTTTTTATCTGAGGAGATATAGGGTGGTAGCCAAAGCTCTCCTATGATGATTCTTATTCTTTAGATTGAGACATCATTATTGAGATAATATGTGATGAGGTCAATGTCTTTTTGATATAACTGAGATGGAAGCCATGAGATTTGACTTCCATATTAGTATGGGTTTAGGAATGATATCCCCTAACTTTGATTGTGTACTATTCTTATTTTATGAAAAAAGATGAGATGTAATAATGATGTTGCTTCCTACCTACTTATGTTGGGATAGGTCATTTGAGACTAGACTTATGATGTAAAAGGGCATTCCTCTTAGATGAGAGGGAGTGCTGAAAATTGGGTAGCTTTGGGATGAATTTCCCTTGGAAAATCCTTCTGCCCCCTAAGAAATTCCAATTTCCCTAAAAGGAATTTTCAATTGGTTAAAAGAAATTATTATTTTTATGGCACAAAATTGTTTGGGAAAGTTATCAACAAGTTATATTAAAATATATTTAAATGTAAAATTTGAATTTAAAAATTTCCCTCCCATACTAAAATCGGCCTCACAAGAAATTCCCTCCATAGAATCGTATAAATAATAGATCTCCATCGATCACTTGTAATCATTGCATCTAAGAGAGAGATATTCACTAATGGATAATTAGATTTTTGTAAAAGTTCGTAAAACTTTTTAAGGAAAGCAATTCACTCTGTATTTTCCTATCACATATGGTTTTGTGGCTTAACTTTTCTCTATTGTTCACATTTTATAAATAGTGGTTCATTTTCCTACTTTATTAGACATGCACTTGATATGCGTTGTTCTCTAGATCATCACTCTTTATATTGTATCGGATTATGTCACTTAACAATATGGGCATCACTTAACCATACATGGTTTGTATTAATGAACTGGTGTCATTGGATTGGATTGATTTCGCAGCAGCATGGTTCACTCAATTATACCGTGGAAACGTTACACCTTGTATGATATCACTTTGTGGCTATGCGATTTGTATGAAATCGTTTATATTATGATCTCGCTCCATGGAAAAAAATAGTAGCAATGTCTAATAGTAGTTAAACTACAACATATGTTGCTCGCAATACAGAACTTCAATTATAATGTATTTTATTATAATGTATGTTGGTCATTACTCTAGTTATACTATATGTTGTTTGCACTGCAAAGCATCGATTATAAATATGTTTCTTGCACTACGTTGCTCAGGTTTGACTATAATTTGTAGAATGTTGCTTGCACTTACTTTCAGTGATTCGATCATATTATGTATCTCACTCTTAATTACATGTGACTCACACATCATTATAAGTGGTTAGATGTTCTATAGTGGCTCACATTTTTAGTAAGAATTACTTCTTTATAGTTCAAATTCTAGTTTCATACATTCAATGCTATAATTTGCAATGTATATGTATGTACCATAAAGTTAGTGATTTGGAAGCTTTACAATGATATTGTAGCCTACCTATAACCTTGACTTATGAAAAGTTAAACTATAATTTATATAACATTGACATTTATATGTGATATTCAGATAACTGGGAGTGTGTGTGTGTCATGTTAGAAAACTATATATTATAGAGCAATGATACACATAAAACATTGTAGAAACACAAACAAAGAAAATGCATAAAACAAGAAAGACATAGATATACATGGTTCGCCTAGTTTGGATTATGTCCATGGAGAAACAACCCATCCTTCCTTTACCTTATCTAGCAAAATGAAGAGATACAACCTACAACAAATCTGTCATAATTTCCTCTTTGCTCTCACATAGTCTGCTCTCTTGTTCTTGCTAAGAATACACATTTATACCGCCGTAATAGAATTGCCTCATATAAATCGAGGGGTTTCCTTCTATGGAAAAAGAAACCATAAATTAAACATAACTTCTACCCTCAAATCATCTACCTAACGGAGAGCCCAAATCAACTATGAAATTACAATATTTTAGAAGGAAATTTTACATCTAGTTTTAGCTTCAAGGGCATTGCCCCTGAACCCCTGACAAGAGGGGGGTGCTCATAAAATCATTGTCACCCCATAAAACCCCCCTGATGGCGAGTAATAGGTGGAGTTTCTACTTCTTAAGAATTGGTGGCCAACGCGTCGACACCTCATAATAAAGAAGATAATCAGGCTCCACTCCCAACACATTAGTGATGTATGATTATGATATTTCTTTAGTTGTGATAGTATCCCTTATCAAGACATAAACCCTAATAGGGAAGTGCTCCTTCTTAAGATATGACATCAATATGATAGCAGCATTTGATGGTAGTATGATTTAATAGTGATGTATAGGACATGGAAAACTCCCTTGCTTCTTATGAAGGTGTCATTTGTACTCCTTACAGTAATCTGTGACATTGATCTCACTTTTGATTACTATTGACAAAACTAGTTTGTGATAGTGATGGATGGAAAATGTGACAGTGACTCTATGGATGCAATATTACATATGACATTGACAGGGCAGTATCTCTATTATACTTGTTTCATTCAGTTCAAAAATGGAGTTGTGAACAAACTTGGTATGGCCCTAGGCATGTTGTGATTATTGAAATTTTATCTCTCATTCTCATTGTTCTTTGTATCTCAGTTGAGCAATTGATGAACATATAATAAAATACAAATAATTGAATTCCTAGTTTTCCCCGTTATGGGGTTTTTCCCTTGTCTCCAAAGAAATCATAGTGTCTCTTTTGTGCATGCTTTTCTTATGTTGATCTTTTTTTTTCTATTGCTTATTATTCTCTCTACATAATTACTAATGTTGATAATGATGTTGTGGGGTAAATGTATTAATAATATGTTGAAAATGTTGAAATGTAATTATCTACAACAAATAACAGTGTAGCCCTCGAGAGAATTAACATTTCATCCTCATTAATTCCATCCAACATGAGAACATTTATTGATATATCAATGTAGCTACGTGTGGTGATCAATGGGGGATGGATGCTACTGTCACTTGAAATATATAGGTCATCTCCGTTAACCATTCCATCTAGTGAGCATTCATATTTAGTATCTAAGCATCATGAAGTTACTTTCTTTGTTTGGTTGGTGAGAGTATCCCTGTTACTATCAAGATTTAATTCTTGATGATTTACATCATCATTGGGTAGAGAGAAAATGAAATTATTAGTTTTTAATTCGATGTGTGAAACCATGATACTAGGATCTTCAGACATGATTGGAAAAAGAAGGTGAAGGCTTATCTCCATATTCTAGTTGATATATACTTTGGTGGGAGGATATCCATGTTGATGTTTTGTTAACATGTTGATGGTGAGTTGAGAATCCTCTTTATTTATTTATTTCATGCAACACTGATGATTTTCAATTCAAAGTATATATAAAATATTATAGAGTTCAATCACATTATTGGAAGTGCATCCTAGTTTCCTAGGATAAAGGTGGGGCATTTGACCCTACCAATCCATGAAGCTCCTCCAAAATTAGCAAGACTCCGTTACCCTTGGAGGCTCCATCAAATTGTACCTTGACAAAACCTATGAGAAGACGGATTCAATCAAGGAGAGAAGGGGATTTAGGAAGAGTTTCTTTGAAGGTGTGATAGAAAGAAGAAAAATTGAAGTGAAATTTGTTCAGAATACTTCTCTTTGACTACCTAAATTTGAGTTCCTTATCTTACTAGTGGGAGGGAAAGAGAGAAATTTTATTATAATTCTTAATCTTATTTCAAATCATGAAAATCAACTATTTGTTTTTTAGGATGCAACAATTCCTTTCCTGTTGTGTTTTTCAATGAAAAAGATGAGAGAAAAGTTGCCAAGCATGTTGAGAATAGGATTTTGAAAAGTGTGTTATATACATGGCCTTAGTGAGGTCTTGATGATTTTGATATTATGGTATAATCAAAGGAATTGTATTACCTAAGGTCCTATAGAGTGGTGTTAAAGGGACATGCACTAAGAATATGCCAAATAGATTCCCTTGCTTGTAATGAGGTTCTATGTGATATCCTAATTGGTGCAATTTATTCCAAGTTAATAATTTGTGGTGTGTTGATTAGTAGGAAAAGTTAGGTAATTTTGGACACAAGATAGATATCCATATTTTCTCAAATATTATATATATGGATGTTATCATGATTGCAAGCATTGCAATATGATTCTTTAAGGTTAAATATCTTCTTTAGGCTATAAACCCACCTTATCTTGTCATGTTTCTTTCCAAATACTGGACCTAATTATTACTTGGTTCTATTTCTATAGATGAAAATTTGATACAAAATTGAAATGAAAGGTGTCTTTGAATTCTTTTCGAATAAGAGTGATGAATAATGAATTATGTGATGGAAGAAATAAATAAAAAAATTCAATATTCATCAATCAATGCTCAAACATTATTTTTGGTAGTGAAGCAACAATGATGAAAATAATAAGTTAAATTTGTCAGGGAAATGGACATTTCTAATGGGCATGTCCATGATAATGATTTCAACTTGAACTAGAAAAGTGGATCTCACTAAGATCATATTATGCTCATCTATAAGAAGATTGGGATTGTTCCTAGTAATGTTGAAAATGGTTGCTAACATTCCATGATGTTAGTAACCATCTTTGACATTACTCTCACATTCCATTCTGTGAGAGATGGATGGTGGGAAAAATTATGTAATCAAAGCCTTTTGGCTTAAATTAACCAATACGTCACTAATTCCATTAAGCAATTAAAATTTTTTTTTATGACCTTGCCGCATATTCTCTTCGGAATTTATTTTCTGATTTTTTAACTTATGGACAATGATTTTCAAACATGACTCTAAGCTCTATGTTGGGAAGCCTTCTATTGAATCCCTTTTACTCGTTTTAAGAACTTGCTAGACTTGAAAAATGTGATCCTTCCAAATAGAATATAAATATGGATGTTGCTAATATTTGAAAATGGCTTTAAGGTTAGTGTCATCAACGTCCACATTGCCACCTTTTGGGTCTCCTTGCACATCTTCATCCATCCACACTCCATTTTCCTAAAGTTATCTAGGAATTGAATGCAACTACATTGTTTTTTCAATGCTTAGAGCCTTATTTCACCTCTTATGCAATAAATATAAGATATGATGAATGGCCTAATTTGAGGTATAGAAAATGAATTATCATCTATTTTCTTTGGGTGGATTTCAAGAGTAGAAACACTATTTTCAGTGAAAATTTAATTTGCATATCTAATTTGAGTTTGTATCTTACTAGATCACCTCCTATTTGTGACTTTAGAAAATCCTTCAACATAAATTTTCACCTCTAATATATATGGCTTGGGAGGGTTGTTCAAGCATTCCCTAGAGATAAGTCCATGTTCATAGTACTTTTCACATGGGAAGGGAATGTGGTCGTAATCAATTATATGGATCCTGTCTGGATCTTGCTAACTTAGGAAGATTAATGTTGGAATGGGTATTGAGACATCGATGTATACAAAAATATGAGAATAGGTAGTATATAATCCTTGTATATTCTTTTTCAAATTCCATTAAAAAAAGCGAAAAACCAAAAAAGAAAATTAAAAATTAAAATAAAATTGAGTTAAAATAGTCAATTTATCATTGGTGGTTTTTAGGCTATAGGTTTTGACAACACATGGTTTTTCCAATGGTATTTTTATGTAAGAGTAAATATTATACATACATACATACATATATGTTACCATCATAGATCCATCTTAACTCTAGATATACCAAGCACCAATACGAATCAAATCTCTTGACATGGAAGCCCATTTTAGAGTAAAAATATATTTGATACCTCTTGACACATGGTCTATCCAAAGTTGATATGGGTCTGCACTATATATTTTTGCATCGAGAGGCACTCTCAAACCTAGTATTGAATAGATATTGTCATGCCATGTAAAGATTAGCAATTTTTAGACACCTAGGTTTAACAACCCATATTTTTTGGAGTTTTAACAACCCATGGTATTTCCCAAAGTATTCCTAATCCATGGTTTTTCCCATGGTGTTCTTCTATATTGTAGCCTATTTAAAGACATAAAATTATCATGATTTTTCTCCAAAGAGAAGGATATAGTTGGGGCAGAAACCAAGTTCTAATGCCAAGCATCAATCAATACTTAAAGAGAAAACAAACCATCTCTCATAAGAAAAAGGACAACATTAATAAGGATCGTCATGATCAACAGAGCCTCCCTTTAACTATAGTTCCTATTTAGCATAAGCAGGCACTCACTCCTCAACAGAAAAGGAAATTTTCATATCCCTAGAAGCACATTGATGAGGAACAATGACCCTTGGTGGGATAAAAGGATGAGAGCCATGATCAAGAAGAGCATGGTGAGATAATTGACACGCAAGTAAACCCATTTCTTATGGATCCTAGTATTTTCCTTTATCATTGACTGTAATATTTTTAAGGAGTTGCAATCAACTATGAGTTGTTTAGATTACCTTCCCTATGACCAGTTCTTTTAATTTCTTTGTAAGAGCTGATAGAACAACACTCGAGCTTCAATAATTCAACGTTGTGAACTCGAATAAATATTGTAATGTGCTTCCCTCGCCATTACTGCTACTTAATTATAACCCCTTACTAGAAGAATATGGAGAAAAGTAATGGATGAAGGTAGGGGATGAACGATGACAATAAATTGACTTTTAGTCATGTGTTTCATATATTGATATATAATAAAAAAATAAGGGTAGTTTATAATTATTTTAGGGAGGACTTGGATATTTTTCTATTAGATAAAAATAACGTTCAATTAGTTATCATAATCAACCTTTTGTAGCTCTTAACAAAGTTCTACCATCCTATATCTTTGTGTCAAGAGGTGTTTTCTAGCCTACTATGGAAGAGATCAATGTCATGTCATGTAAACATTAGTAATTTTCGGACTTCAGGTTTTGAAAACCCATCATATTTCCCATGGTAAATTATTAACCCATGTTTTTTCCCAGGGTATTATTCTTTATTGTTGCCTATTTTAAGGCATAAAATTCCAACGAATTTCCCTTCTTTCAAAAGAGAAAGCTTTGGTTTGGGTGGAATCCAAGTGTGAATGGCACAAATCAATCAACACCCAAAGAACAAATAACTAATGTTTCATAAGAAAAAGGACAACAATAGTAAGGATCATCATGATCACCACACCTCTCTCTAACTACAACTCCTATTTAACACCATCAAAGGCTTAGACCATAGCACATAAAGAAACATGTATAGCTCCATATCCATGACGATGAGGAAAAATCATCTTAGGTGGGCTAGAAGGATGAGAGCCATGACCAAGAAGAGAAGGATGAAATGATTGAATTGGAAGTAGGCATAGTTCTTGTAGATATTATTACTCACCTCTATCACTAAATGTGGTATTCTTAAGGAGCTGTGATCAACTATGAGTTGCTTCCATGGCCTGCCCTATGACAGGTCATTGTGGATTCTTTCTAGGAGAACATAGAACAATGCTCAAGTTTTCATGCTTGTGCACTATGAGCTACAATAGATATTGTAATTTTCTTACCTCACCATTGTTGATTCTTAATTATAAAAACTTATTGTAAGTAGACAGAGATAAGTAATGGACAAAGGTAGGGGATTATTGATGATAATAAATTGACTTGCAATTGTGTATTTCATATAATGATATATAATAACAACAATATAAATTTTTCATTGCAAGGACAACTTGGCTATTTTTAATAAATATGTAGTGTTTGAATATGGTCAAAGTTACCTATTTCATATTCAGTTGATTGTATTTTTTTATTTTGAAGGGAAAATTTATTAGGAAACTTAAGTGGTACAATATTTTTAATAATGTCCTTTTTTATAAATCAAGATATTTCTATTAATCTGAAAGATAGCCATCATTACATTTTATTAAAAACCTACTAGCCTCGCTCTTACCATATTTATTGGCCATTATGTAGATCCCCAAAGAAATATCTAATTTCCAAAACAATATAAGAAACAAAAACTTGAAAGACTAATTATGTCAAAAGATCTTTAAAATCAAAATACATCCAGCAACCATTAAGCATTAGAGGAGTTGATCAAAGCATGATGATCAAGACCAAAGTTGATCCAAGTGGATATTAGTGGCGACTCGCTTGTTGCACCTCAACCCCCAACATTGTTTTCTTTTAGTTTCCTCATTTCCAACACAATTTCCTATTTTGGCAAATTTTGGGTCTTTAACTTCCAGGGCCATTTTGAGGCCCTAAACGTTGTATTTTGGGGAAACATGCAATGGCAAAGCCCATGGCCTAGAATTCGTAATCAAAATTTATTGTCTTAATATAGACCATTCTAATGGGCTATTCTACATTCCAAACATATATCTATGCCAAAGTTACAATGTTGGGAAATTAACATTCCAACTAACCCTAGTGGGCCCACAAGATTTTGGTACTTCATTTCCTAGCGTTAGGTTTTTGGATGTTTATGGTTTTCCATTGTTTTTTGATAAAAAAAATGCTTGAGGGCCTCAATGTAAATCAATTTAGAAGGCATGTAGTGGTCATATGTCTTCTCACAGATAAGTTACCATTTCCCAAGCTAGTTTGCTTCCTTTCTACATGTAAGCAATTTTCAACAGTTGTTATTTATTAATTTAATTTACGTTTTGTTGCATCCCTATGTTTTTGTTTAAATTTGTATTTCATTTCTTTCCTTCATAAATATCAAACAGTTGTATCAGAATAGTCTACTCTCTCTATTTCTCTATGCATGTCCATAATGAGGTCAGGGTATATGAATTTAGGACCAGAACTCATTGAATCCTTGAAAGATCGGCCACTGAACTTGACAACATCATATAGAATAAGAAAATAAAGAAGAGGAATCAAGAGATCCTTTGAAATTGAAACTTGAAGAATACATTATGCAACAAAGGAATGAAATGATGGACATTATTTCTTAGATCCTTTGGCTGGTATCAGTGAGTGAAGCATCTTCATCCAACAGTCACTGCGAAGGTTTCACCCCCCTTTAATGCACAAGTTAACTTTGAAATTCCTATATTTGAAGGCCAGATAAAATTTTATGTTATAAATAGGTGGTTAAATCTACTAGAAGGATATATTTTTGGCCCATAGTTTTTCCATAATAAAAATATTACTTTTGCACTCCTCAAAGCCACTCCCCATGTCAAGGACTAGTGGAAATACACTGTGAGCAGAGGGATGAGGAGGAACCCTCACTAACTTCAGTCGCACCCTCTTGGAATTATTTTTGAGACATCATCAAGGAACAATATTACCCTATTGGGAGGTATGAAGATAATTACTTAAAATGGACCACACTATCAAAGGAAAGGGACCAAGATGTGCCAGAGTTCATGAATATTTTTCATACCATATGCACAAAGTTGGGTATCAAGGATTTTGAGTGGCATATAGTAATAAAGTATGATCGTTGTATGTGTAAATATATCCAGGAAGGAATGGAGTTCTTGAAAATATCTTCGCTTGGCACAATGTACCGATATGTTGTCAGGGTTCAGAAGAAATTTAAAGAAAATAAGCGAGACTTTGAATATGTGAATCTGAAGTAGGTAAAAGGCACATCCAAATTGCATAACAAAGGACAAATCTAATGTGGAGTAACCTAGGGCAACCCGTCAAAGCCAAAAGAAAATAATAACACCATAAAGATTAAGAAATACATAGGAAAGTGGTGTGAGTTCCACAAGATCCCCACCCACAACACAAATAAGTGTCATGCCAAATTGTCGCTGGTGGTTGAGTTAAAAGCTTAATAGAAATATGCATGTTTTGACTCTGATCTAGAACCCCACAAGGGGAAATACGTTATTGATGTAGAACCCAGCGCCAACATTGCCACAACCAAGGTCTAGAAGACTGAAACCCAAAGATATAGATGGGGGGGAGCTCTTCCACTCATAGATGAGGGTGAAGGGTTGTCCATTGTAGTTCATTGTTGATAGTGGGAGCCAAAAAAACTACATATCAGCAAATATTGTTAACGGGTTAGTCTTTTCAACCACACCACATCCGTAGCCATACACTATTGGGTGGCTCCCCCAAGGATGATATCTTTGTCTCAACTAGTAATATCACCTCCCTTATAACATCAAGCCTTTCACAGACAAGGTACTGTGTCATGTTGTTGCTCTTGAAGTTTGTGATGTTTTATTAGGAAAACCATAATTATGGAAGTGTCATGTTGTGTATTATTCCAAACCTCGTAGTGTCATTATTACTTTGGGTAGAAAAGTATACAGGATAACGAAGGTAGACCTGCCTACTTTCATTTCTCTGATCTTTGCTAAGAAATACAGTAAGATCATATCCTAGAGTGGGAAAGTTGTTTTATTTCTAATTCACTCTCGAAGTAAGAATATCATGACCACATCGATGGCCCCTATAAAGGGTTCCTCCATGTAGAAGAAATAGGTTGATAAGGTCATGGAAGAGTATAGGTACATATTCTCCTCACCCACATGGGTACCTTTGCACTGTCAGGTCAAGCATTTGATCAATCTAATTCTTGGAGCTCCTCTACCCAATGAGCTAATATACTAATGCTCTCTTCTGGAAAATGAGGAAATCAAGAAACAAATCCAGGAATTTCTAGAGAAAGGGCACATTCAACCAAGTTCCTCATGTTGTAGGAGCCCAATTATACCCATACAAAAGAAGGATGGAACGTGAGGACTCTACACTGATTATCATACACTAAATATATCATTGTCAAGAAGAGATATCTCATCACATGGATTGTTTAACTTCTTGACCAACTCAAGGGGACCAATTAATTTAGCAATATTTATTTGAAGTATGGCTATCACCAAGTTCTAATAGAACCAACAAATGTATGGAAGATCGCCTTCATATCTGTGGAAGGCATTTTTGAGTGGTTGGTCATGCCCTTCAGGTTGAAAAATACACCTGCAACTTTTATGATATTTATGGGTGATACCTTGTGTCCTTTCACCAAATAATTCATGGTTTTATACTAGATGACATCCTCAGCTTTAGTAAGAGTTTGTAATAGCACTTGCACCATATTTGGTAGGTTCTTCAAACCCCACGACATGATAAACTATGTGCCAACTTCAAGAAATGCTCATTTGGCATTAACTAGATCTAATATATGGGCTACATCATTAATGAGAAAGTTTGTGCATATGGATCTAGCTAAGATCCAAGTCATTCAAGATTGGCTAGCCCTGTAAAATCTAACAGAGCTTCAAATATTTCTAGGCCTTGTCAATTTATATCAAAGGTTTTTGTTGGGGTTCTCTCATATTACTTCATCTTGTAGTCAAGTTAGCAAGGTGTTGTTGTTGTAACAAACACCCTCCAAAAGCTTTCCAATACTTGAATTTTGGAGCCTATTGTAGATATTATGATAGGTTATTCCATATTCACTTCTTGGTTGGCCGATGCTTTGTTAAGTCTTCGATATTTCTTTTGGATCGTAAGTGTCGAAGTCACCTACTCACACATGCCTAGTCTGCAACACCTTCATGAAGGAATTCCTTCACACAACAATGAACGGGTGTCGCATAGTCCACTAAAACATTTCATGTTCAATTCTCAACCCATTTCGATAGTCAATGTGCATGTCATTGATAGTTCCTCAATTTGTTTGCGATTGTACTTATCTTTCGCTGAGTTTCTTCAATTGCCACCTTTTGCACACTTTATTCTTCGCAACTGTCATTTTCATGCTTACGATTGTCTTTTTTCTAGCATTCACTTTAATTAGTATCATTTTCATGTTACCTTTAGTCTTTCATGTGTCACTTTCATTGTCGTTCGCATATCACAAGCGTCATTTGCACCTTTCTCTTCATATAGTAAATGTCATCTTTTGGCATGTCGAGTGTGACACAACTCATGAAAGCTACTTTTTGTCTGTTTCAAGGGCTAATATTAATGTTAATGAGTTGTACTCACCATGTAAACATGTATCACACTCATTTCCAATGTTTTAAGCATTGTCACACAAGTGTCATCACGGTCATATCAAAGTCTATCTATGGTGTCACACTTATCGTTACAAAGTTACCGTATTGAGAGAAGTTTGTTGTTCATGTGTTCTAGATGATCTATGCTATGTCATCAAGTTTTCTAAGTGTTTGATCACATTCAAGTAATGTTAGTGTTCACATCATCTTCATTGATCCCATACACAACCAAATTTGGAAAAATGCATGACCAAGAAACTTAGCCTAATTCGACTCTCCTAAACTATGCATTACGCAATCTCGACCCTTAAGCTATATCCCTACCTCTTGAAATTATGAAATGTGGAGTTCTTGTCTCTCAAGGATTTTCACTGTGCAGTCTCAATGCTCAACCCAGACCTTGACCTCCAAAACTACTCAATCATGCCATCCATCTAGGCCTAAACTACACATTGCATAGTCTCATTCCCGAAGCCTCAACCTTGAGCTACTAAACAATGAAATTTCGCAACCTCTTCGCCTCCCTGCCTCCTAGAACTGCGCAGTGGGAAAAATCAAGGCTCAAGACTCCAATGTGAGTCATTGAGTCCCTCAACTACGCAGTTCCTCTATCTAGGCCTTTAGAACTATGTGTTGTGTAGTCTCAAGGCTCAAGCCTCCAAACTAAGTCCTTGAGTCCCTCAACTGTGAAATTCCTTGGCCTCTGTCCTCCAAAAACTGTGCAGTCATCCTCTTCAAGCCTCAAGCCTTAGCCTTCAACTCTTAAGCCCCTCAATTGTGCAATCTCTTGAACTTGGGAATTTTAAAATAAGAAATGCATAGTCTCAAGCCTCAGTCCTAGATATTAGCCTCTTGAATTATGCAATCTCTTAGCCAGTAACTCAACCAATCTCTAGTTCCAACCCTAACAGTTGAGTTCATGAAATATGTTATATTAGGGATTTTCCATATTGATTTCAGCTTCTCATGAATGGTTTTTAGTTTTAGGTACTCTATCTTATCATGACAGGATGATGAGGGATGAAAAGGAGAAGAGGGCCATGCTAGAAGACACATATGGAGTTGAAGAGATAAGATGATCATTAGGTGAGAAGACGAAGGAACAATGGATTACAATAGAAGATCAAATATCAGGACCACATGAACACTCCATCTGATTCACAACCATTTGGAGGGTGTATATGAAGAAAAAATCATATCTCTCATCAAGATGAAGAATTTCACATCTCTTATTGAAGGTAAAATTATAGCAATAATGGCTTAACATTTCCATGTCATTAATAGGTCCTTGTTAGCAACGTCATGCCATGTTGTGCTCATTGAGTCTCTCTTATTCCAAATGTCTCTTCACCAAATCATAATCCTAATATATGTTTCTAAAGAGATTAATCTTTTATCTTACCATCCATGTGGAATTTTTCCATAACTTGGACCAATTTAAGTTTGATGGCGAGGGTGAATTAACTCTTCGTGAGCATCTGTTTCAAGTTGTCTTCTTTTTATTTTCTAATGGAATAAGATGCAAGGATGTCATGGCTAGATTACTCTCCCTCAAATTGGAAGGTCGTGTTAATTGATAGTGTCATACATTACCTGTTCCTTTTATCCATTCATTTTCCTACTTGCAATGGAGTTTCATAAAGAATTTTAGAGGCAAGATTACAAAAATGTTCTTCAAAGAATTAATTAATTAAGAATGAAGCTTGATGAATTAGTTGATTATTTTCCTAATCGGTTCCTTCACCTTTGTTATGAATTTCTAGGAGAAGATATGGATTGGAATTTCTTTAAACATAAGTTTAAGAATTTGGCTCATATCTCTTTGAATGGTGAATCTGAATCCCTAGATGATTTTAACTCACTAACTCTTGTAAATCATGAGGCACCTTGAATTTAGAGGAGGAACCTACTACTCCTTTTGTTCCTTGGCCTCCTCCTTTTCCAGTCCTAATGTGGGTGTCTCCCTACAACGATAGTAAACTTGGGAAATACACAAATATAATTCCTAATACATCACTTCATCCTCCTTCTACATCTCATGATTCGTGTCTAATGAAAGAAACCCCGAACTAGCTCATGGAGCATGGGGTGAAGGTTAATCCTTTCATTCCTCAAGATGACATTGAACTCTTAACATCAATCTTGAATCTAGTTCCATTGAAAGTGTTAATTCTTCAAGGGGAATCTATCATCCTCTACCATCTACTTATCATGATTCTGCGTATTATGATTCACGTGATCAATCTGCTGCACCAACTAGCCCTTCACGCTCTCCTGATTTTTGAGTTTTTGGTTCAAATTGTGATCAGATACAAGGCAATCACATTATACTCGTAGAGGAGGAGAAAAGTAAAGATACTTCCATTCTTGAATGATTTTCAATTTGCTAATCTCAATCATGAATCAAATGCAACTAATTCTTCCGATCAATCCATAGCCTTGGGTGACAATCATTTTGATGATTATGAATCTTTGGATGTATGAAATCATGAATGCCCAAGTGCACCAACTGATCTTTCAGCTTCTCAAGAAGCTCCTATTTTGAGAGATTTAGATCTTAAATCTGTTTTGGTGAAAGAATATTTTCTTATGAGTGATTATTCCTCTTCGCCTCCCTGTCCTTGGTGCTCCACTCTTTACAATGCATTAACTTGCGATGGAGATTCTCAGTCCTCTTCAAGATTATTATCTTATAAGTTGAATCTTGAAATGACACAGGATAGTGAGAATATCCATGAAGAAGAAGAAAGTGATGAAACTATATAGCATCATTCCCATCCCTTATAATATTATGGTAACTCTTTGAATTAATGTGATCAAAAAAAATTTCAGATTCATACATCCTCATATTTGTGATCAGAGGAATATCATGAATTGAGTAATCTATTTGATGAAGTTAGAAAATTTGATCAAACTAGTGATGTAGATAGTGGCCATCTGGATAATGGTCATCCTGTTAACCTAATCGATAACAGTTATCCACATGTAATTTTCAATCTAACTAAATTTATGAAATGTTCTTATATGTCTTTCCAAAGTTTCAGAACTC
Source organism: Pinus taeda (assembly GCA_000404065.3). NCBI lineage: Eukaryota > Viridiplantae > Streptophyta > Pinopsida > Pinales > Pinaceae > Pinus > Pinus taeda. The sequence continues at coordinate 139,078 of APFE030749071.1, forward strand.
GTTAGGAATTCAAGGCACTTTAACTCCCGTTGATGGTTATGTTAGGTTCTCGCAATCCTAGTAAAATTCTTGAACCATGTCAGATCTATATTTTCTCACACAATTATTTCATTCCTGTTGTCTCACTTGATGCAAATTATTGTATTAAATTATACCTCATGCAAATATCTTGTATTGAATTCATGTTTGGAGTGTATACATTTCATAAATATGTGGATTCAAGCTAATCAAATTTGAGATCACCTTTGGTAGAAAATTCCATATCTGTTGAGTGTTATGGAGAATAGTCAACTCCTAGTTTATGTTGTTAATGTCTTCACGACACCAAAAATCCTCTTGAGTGTGGGTAAGCACTTGAGATATTTTTTTAATCGGGTTCCTCTTTTCAATCCATTACATCTTGACTTGTGTCAAATGTTTGTTATACTAGAATTCCTTTTCAATTCTTTCGATGATTGAGATACTTGTATAGTTTCTCACTAGTTACAAGAAACTAGTTCATCACATTCGAGATGCGAGGGAGTTGATTCTATCATTCAAAGGATTTGTAGATATTTTCATTTCTATTTATACTTCTTAACTGCAAATCAATAATCTCATGTTTTGATTAGTCCATTTGATCATGATTCTATCTCTGATGATTTTCATTCAACTTACCATTTTCCCATCATCACATCCAATGATAGTTGTTTTACATCCTTTGATCTTCATGGCTTAACATCTCATCCTTCGAGTACTTGTCAAACAGTTGAGGCACCTTAGAATTTTTTTATGGTCGTCAGGTTGTCACTTTCTTGAAAATCCAATTGAATATCATCAAATCAATCGTCTCTCACAATATTCTCATCGAGATCCTGTATATCTAATCGAAAATTTATCTCCTCAATGAATGTGGGGTTTTCAATAGGATTTTTCGAATTTCAGGATCCAATCTATGATTGCCTGGAAGCATCTTTCTTAGCAACCTTTTTGGCTAATAACAAGTTTTTGTATTTTCTCATCCCTTATAACAAGGACAACATAGGTGGAGGTGCATTCACAAGAATATTTCTTGGTTTGTCCTCTTATAATGGTCATCGAAAAGGTCAAAATGTGAATTGGTCAGAAGTAGTGGCCATGGCCTATGTTTCTGCTCACAGAAAATACCTTCAAATTTTTGTGCAAGTCATTCAATCTCTTATCCTTTCCATAACACATGTTTTATATTTATTCTAATTGGTCATATCTTTGTGATTGCAAGCTAGAAACAAATACGATGGCTACATTGGAAATTTCATTGTATGTAACCTTGACCTTCTAACTGTTTAGGTTAGGATTAGGACTAGCTGCATCTTAGTTTCCCCTCTCTTACACACATTCTGCACCTATTCTACTTCGTCTTTCTCGTGTTTTCTTAATTTTTTCTTGCATCATTTTTATAATAGGTAGTATATAATCCTTGTATATTCTTTTTCAAATTCCATTAAAAAAAGCAAAAAACCAAAAAAGAAAATTAATAATTAAAATAAAATTGAGTTAAAATAGTCAATTTATCATTGGTGGTTTTTAGGCTATAGGTTTTGACAACACATGGTTTTTCCAATGGTATTTTTATGTAAGAATAAATATTATACATACATACATACATATATGTTACCATCATAGATCCATCTTAACTCTAGATATACCAAGCACCAATAGGAATCAAATCTCTTGACATGGAAGCGCCTTTTAGAGTAAAAATATATTTGATACCTCTTGACACATGGTCTATCCAATGTTGATATGGATCTGCACTATATATTTTTGCATCGAGAGGCACTCTCAAACCCAGTATTGAATAGATATTGTCATGCCATGTAAAGATTAGCAATTTTTTGACACCTAGGTTTAACAACCCATATTTTTTGGAGTTTTAACAACCCATGGTATTTCCCAAAGTATTCTTAATCCATGGTTTTTCCCATGGTGTTCTTCTATATTGTAGCCTATTTAAAGACATAAAATTATAATGATTTTTTTTCCAAAGAGAAGGATATAATTGGGGCGGAAACCAAGTGATAACGCCAAGCATCAATCAATACTTAAGAGAAAACAAACCATCTCTCATAAGAAAAAGGACAACATTAATAAGGATCGTCATGATCAACAGAGCCTCCCTTTAACTATAGTTCCTATTTAGCATAAGCAGGCACTCACTCCTCAACAAAAAAGGAAATTTTCATATCCGTAGAAGCACATTGATGAGGAACAATGACCCTTGGTGGGATAAAAGGATGAGAGCCATGATCAAGAAGAGCATGGTGAGATAATTGACACGCAAGTAAGCCCATTTCTTGTGGATCCTAGTATTTTCCTTTATCATTGACTGTAATATTTTTAATGAGTTGCAATCAACTATGAGTTGTTTCGATTACCTTCCCTATGAAAAGTTCTTTTAAGTTCTTTATAAGAGCTGATAGAACACCACTCGAGCTTCAATAATTCAATGTTGTGAACTCGAATAAATATTGTAATGTGCTTCCCTCGCTATTACTGCTACTTAATTATAACCCCTTACTAGAAGAATATGGAGAAAAGTAATGGATGAAGGTAGGGGATGATTGATGATAATAAATTGACTTTTAGTCATGTGTTTCATATATTGATATATAATAAAAAAATAAGGGTAGTTTATAATTATTTTAGGGAGGACTTGGATATTTTTCTATTAGATAAAAATAACGTTCAATTAGTTATCATAATCAACCTTTTGTAGCTCTTAACAAAGTTCTACCATCCTATATCTTTGTGTCAAGAGGTGTTTTCTAGCCTAGTATGCAAGAGATCAATGTCATGTCATGTAAACATTAGTAATTTTCGGACTTCAGGTTTTGAAAACCCATCATATTTCCCATGGTAAATTATTAACCCATGTTTTTTCCCAAGGTATTATTCTTTATTGTTGCCTATTTTAAGGCATAAAATTCCAACGAATTTTCCTTCTTTCAAAAGAGAAAGCTTTGGTTTGGGTGGAATCCAAGTGTGAATGGCACAAATCAATCAACACCCAAAGAACAAATAACTAATGTTTCATAAGAAAAAGGACAACAATAGTAAGGATCATCATGATCACCACACCTCTCTCTAACTACAACTCCTATTTAACACCATCAAAGGCTTAGACCATAGCACATAAAGAAACATGTATAGCTCCATATCCATTACGATGAGGAAAAATCATCTTAGGTGGGCTAGAAGGATGAGAGCCATGACCAAGAAGAGAAGGATGAAATGATTGAATTGGAAGTAGGCATAGTTCTTGTAGATATTATTACTCACCTCTATCACTAAATGTGGTATTCTTAAGGAGCTGTGATCAACTATGAGTTGCTTCCATGGCCTGCCCTATGACAGGTCATTGTGGATTCTTTCTAGGAGAACATAGAACAATGCTCAAGTTTTCATGCTTGTGCACTATGAGCTACAATAGATATTGTAATTTTCTTACCTCACCATTGTTGATTCTTAATTATAAAAACTTATTGTAAGTAGACAGAGATAAGTAATGGACAAAGGTAGGGGATTATTGATGATAATAAATTGACTTGCAATTGTGTATTTCATATAATGATATATAATAACAACAATATAAATTTTTCATTGCAAGGACAACTTGGCTATTTTTAATAAATATGTAGTGTTTGAATATGGTCAAAGTTACCTATTTCATATTCAGTTGATTGTATTTTTTTATTTTGAAGGGAAAATTTATTAGGAAACTTAAGTGGTACAATATTTTTAATAATGTCCTTTTTTATAAATCAAGATATTTCTATTAATCTGAAAGATAGCCATCATTACATTTTATTAAAAACCTACTAGCCTCGCTCTTACCATATTTATTGGCCATTATGTAGATCCCCAAAGAAATATCTAATTTCCAAAACAGTATAAGAAACAAAAACTTGAAAGGCTAATTATGTCAAAAGATCTTTAAAATCAAAATACATCCAGCAACCATTAAGCATTAGAGGAGTTGACCAAAGCATGATGATCAAGACCAAAGTTGATCCAAGTGGATATTAGTGGCGACTCGCTTGTTGCACCTCAACCCCCAACATTGTTTCCTTTTAGTTTCCTCATTTCCAACACAATTTCCTATTTTGGCAAATTTTGGGTCTTTAACTTCCGGGGCCATTTTGAGGCCCTAAACGTTGTATTTTGCGGAAACATGCAATGGCAAAGCCCATGGCCTAGAATTCGTAATCAAAATTTATTGTCTTAATATAGACCATTCTAATGGGCTATTCTACATTCCAAACGTATATCTATGCCAAAGTTACAATGTTGGTAAATTAACATTCCAACTAACCCTAGTGGGCCCACAAGATTTTGGTACTTCATTTCCTAGCGTTAGGTTTTTGGATGTTTATGGTTTTCCATTGTTTTTTGATGAAAAAAATGACTGAGGGCCTCAATGTAAATCAATTCAGAAGGCATATAGTGGTCATATGTCTTCTCACAGATAAGTTACTATTTCCCAAGCTAGATTGTTTCCTTTCTACATGTAAGCAATTTTCAACAGTTGTTATTTATTAATTTAATTTACGTTTTGTTGTATCCCTATGTTTTTGTTTAAATTTGTATTTCATTTCTTTCCTTCATAAATATCAAACAGTTGTATCAGAATAGTCTACTCTCTCTATTTCTCTATGCATGTCCATAATGAGGTTAGGGTATAAGAATTTAGGACCAGAACTCATTGAATCCTTGAATGATCGGCCATTGAACTTGACAACATCATATAGAATAAGAAAATAAAGAAGAGGAATCAAGAGATCCTTTGAAATTGCAACTTGAAGAATCCATTATGCAACAAAGGAATGAAATGATGGACATTATTTCTTAGATCCTTTGGCTGGTATCAGCGAGTGAAGCATCTTCATCTAGCAGTCACTTCGAAGGTTTCACCCCCCTTTAATGCACAGGTTAACTTTGAAATTCCTATATTTGAAGGCCAGATAAAATTTTATGTTATAGATAGGTGGTTAAATCTACTAGAAGGATATTTTTTTGGCCCATAGTTTTTCCATAATAAAAATATTACTTTTGCACTCCTCAAAGCCACTCCCCATGTCAAGGACTAGTGGAAACATACTGTGAGCAGAGGGATGAGGAGGAACCCCCACTAACTTCAGTCGCACCCTCTTGGAATTATTTTTGAGACATCATCAAGGAACAATATTACCCTATTGGGAGGTATGAAGATAATTACATAAAATGGACCACACTATCAAAGGAAAGGGACCAAGACGTGCCAGAGTTCATGAATATTTTTCATACCCTATGCACAAAGTTGGGTATCAAGGATTTTGAGTGGCATATAGTAATAAAGTATGATCATTGTATGTGTAAATATATCCAGGAAGGAATGGAGTTCTTGTAAATATCTTCGCTTGGCACAATGTACCGATATGTTGTCAAGGTTCAGAAGAAATTTAAAGAAAATAAGCGAGACTTTGAATATGTGAATCTGAAGTAGGTAAAAGGCACATCCAAATTGCATAACAAAGGACAAATCTAATGTGGAGTAACTCAGGGAAACCCATCAAAGCCAAAAGAAAATAATAACACCACAAAGATTAAGAAATACATAGGAAAGTGGTGTGAGTTCCACAAGATCCCCACCCACAACACAAATAAGTGTCATGCCAAATAGTCGCTGGTGGTTGAGTTAAAAGCTTAATAGAAATATGCATGTTTTGACTCTGATCTAGAACCCCACAAGGGGAAATACGTTATTGATGTAGAACCCAGCGCCAACATTGCCACAACCAAGGTTTAGAAGACTGAGCCCAAAGATATAGATGGGGGGGAGCTCTTCCACTCATAGATGAGGGTGAAGGGTTGTCCATTGTAGTTCATTGTTGATAGTGGGAGCCAAAAAAAAAACATATCATCAAATATTGTTAACGGGTTAGTCTTTTCAACCACACCACATCCGTAGCCATACACTATTGGGTGGCTCCCCCAAGGATGATATCTTTGTGTCAACTAGTAATATCACCTCCCTTATAACATCAAGCCTTTCACTGACAAGGTACTGTGTCATGTTGTTGCTCTTGAAGTTTGTGATGTTTTATTAGGAAAACCATAATTATGGAAGTGTCATGCTATGTATTATTCCAAACCTCGTAGTGTCATTATTACTTTGGGTAGAAAAGTATACAGGATAATGAAGGTAGACCTGCCTACTTTCATTTCTCTGATCTTTGCTAAGAAATACAGTAAGATCATATCCTAGAGTGGGAAAGTTGATTTATTTCTAATTCACTCTCAAAGTAAGAATATCACGACCACATCCATGGCCCCTATAAAGGGTTCCTCCATGTAGAAGAAATAGGTTGATAAGGTCATGGAAGAGTATAGATACATATTCTCCTCACCCACATGGGTACCTTTACACTGTTAGGTCAAGCATTTGATCAATCTAATTCTTGGAGCACCTCTACCCAATGAGCTAATATACTAATGCTCTCTTCTGGAAAATGAGGAAATCAAGAAACAAATCCAGGAATTTATAGAGAAAGGGCACATTCAACCAAGTTCCTCATGTTGTAGGAGCCCAATTATACCCATACAGAAGAAGGATGGAACTTGAGGACTCTACACTGATTATCATACACTAAATATATCATTGTCAAGAAGAGATATCTCATCACATGGATTGTTTAACTTCTTGACCAACTCAAGGGGACCAATTAATTTAGCAATATTTATTTGAAGTATGGCTATCACCAAGTTCTAATAGAACCAACAAATGTATGGAAGATCGCCTTCATATCCGTGGAAGGCATTTTTGAGTGGTTGGTCATGCCCTTCAGGTTGAAAAATACACCTGCAACTTTTATGATATTTATGGGTGATACCTTGTGTCCTTTCACCAAATAATTCATGGTTTTATATCTAGATGACATCCTCAGCTTTAGTAAGAGTTTGTAATAGCACTTGCACCATATTTGGCAGGTCCTTCAAACCCCACGACATGATAAACTATGTGCCAACTTCAAGAAATGCTCATTTGGCATTAACTAGATCTAATATATGGGCTACATCATTAATGAGAAAGTTTGTGCATATGGATCTAGCTAAGATCCAAGTCATTCAAGATTGGCTAGCCCTGCAAAATCTAACAGAGCTTCAAATATTTCTAGGCCTTGTCAATTTATATCAAAGGTTTTTGTTGGGGTTCTCTCATATTACTTCATCTTGTACTCAAGTTAGCAAGGTGTTGTTGTTGTAACAAACACCCTCCAAAAGCTTTCCAATACTTGAATTTTGGAGCCTATTGTAGATATTATGATAGGTTATTCCATATTTACTTCTTGGTTGGCTGATGCTTTGTTAAGTCTTCGATATTTCTTTTGGATCGTAAGTGTCGAAGTCACCTACTCACACATGCCTAGTCTGCAACACCTTCATGAAGGAATTCCTTCACACAACAATGAACAGATGTCGCATAGTCCACTAAGACATTTCATGTTCAATTCTCAACCCATTTCGATAGTCAATGTGCATGTCATTGATAGTTCCTCAATTTGTTTGCGATTGTACTTATTGTTCGGTGAGTTTCTTCAATTGTCACCTTTTGCACACTTTATTCTTCGCAACTGTCATTTTCATGCTTACGATTGTCTTTTTTCTAGCATTCACTTTAATTAGTATCATTTTCATGTTACCTTTAGTCTTTCATGTGTCACTTTCATTGTCATTCGCATATCACAAGTGTCATTTGCACCTTTCTCTTCATATAGTAAATGTCATCTTTTGGCATGTCGAGTGTGACACAACTCATGAAAGCTACCTTTTGTCTGTTTCAAGGGCTAATATTAATGTTAATGAGTTTTACTCACCATGTAAACATGTATCACACTCATTTCCAATGTTTTAAGCATTGTCACACAAGTGTCATCACGGTCATATCAAAGTCTATCTATGGTGTCACACTTATCGTTACAAAGTTACCGTATTGAGAGAAGTTTGTTGTTCATGTGTTCTAGATGATCTATGCTATGTCATCAAGTTTTCTAAGTGTTTGATCACATTCAAGTAATGTTAGTGTTCACATCATCTTCATTGATCCCATACACAACCAAATTTGGAAAAATGCATGACCAAGAAACTTAGCCTCATTCGACTCTCCTAAACTATGCATTACGCAATCTCAACCCTTAAGCTATATCCCTACCTCTTGAAATTATGAAATGTGGAGTTCTTGTCTCTCAAGGATTTTCACTCTGCAGTCTCAATGCTCAACCCAGACCTTGACCTCCAAAACTACTCAATCATGCCATCCATCTAGGCCTAAACTACACATTGCATAGTCTCATTCCCCAAGCCTCAACCTTGAGCTACTAAACAATGAAATTTCGCAACCTCTTCGCCTCCCTGCCTCCTAGAACTGCGCAGTGGGAAAACTCAAGGCTCAAGACTCCAATGTGAGTCATTGAGTCCCTCAACTACGCAGTTCCTCTATCCAGGCCTTTAGAACTATGTGTTGTGTAGTCTCAAGGCTCAAGCCTCCAAACTAAGTCCTTGAGTCCCTCAACTGTGAAATTCCTTGGCCTCTGTCCTCCAAAAACTGTGTAGTCATCATATTCAAGCCTCAAGCCTTAGCCTTCAACTCTTAAGCCCCTCAATTGTGCAATCTCTTGAACTTGGGAATTCTAAAATAAGAAATGCATAGTCTCAAGACTCAGTCCTAGATATTAGCCTCTTGAATTATGCAATCTCTTAGCCAGTAACTCAACCAATCTCTAGTTCCAACCCTAACAGTTGAGTTCATGAAATATGTTATATTAGGGGTTTTCCATATTGATGACAGCTTTTCATGAATGGTTTTCAGTTTTAGGTACTCTATCTTATCATGACAGGATGATGAGGGATGAAAAGGAGAAGAGGGCCATGCTAGAAGACACATATGGAGTTGAAGAGATAAGATGATCATTACATGAGAAGACAAAGGAATAATGGATTACATTAGAAGATCAAATATCAGGACCAAATGAACACTCCATCTGATTCACAACCATTTGGAGGGTGTATATGAAGAAAAAATCATATCTCTCATCAAGATGAAGAATTTCACATCTCTTATTGAAGGTAAAATTATAGCAATAATGGCTTAACATTTCCATGTCATTAATAGGTCCTTGTTACCAACGTCATGCCATGTTGTGCTCATTGAGTCTCTCTTATTCCAAATGCCTCTTCACCAAATCATAATCCTAATATATGTTTCTAAAGAGATTAATCTTTTATCTTACCATCCATGTGGAATTTTTCCATAACTTGGACCAATTTAAGTTTGATGCCCAGGGTGAACTAACTCTTCGTGAGCATCTGTTTCAGGTTGTCTTCCTTTTATTTTCTAACGGAATAATATGCAAGGATGTCATGGCTAGATTACTCTCCCTCAAATTTGAAGGTCGTGTTAATTGGTGGTGTCATACATTACCTGTTCCTTTTATCCATTCATTTTACCTACTTGCAATGAAGTTTCATAAAGAATTTTAGAGGCAAGATTACAAAAATGTTCTTCAAAGAATTAATTAATTAAGAATGAAGCTTGATGAATTAGTTGATTATTTTCCTAATCAGTTCCTTCACCTTTGTTATGAATTTCTAGGAGAAGACATGGATTGGAATTTCTTTAATCATAAGTTTAAGAATTTGGCTCATATCTCTTTGCATGGTGAATTTGAACCCCTAGATGATTTTAACTCACTAACTCTTGTAAATCATGAGGCACCCTGAATTTAGAGGAGGAACCTACTACTCCTTTTGTTCCTTGGCCTCCTCCTTTTCCAGTCCTAATGTGGGTGTCTCCCTACAATGATAGTAAACTTGGGAAATACACAAATATAATTCCTAATACATCTCTTCATCCTCCTTCTACATCTCATGATTCGTATCTAATGAAAGAAACCTCGTTCTAGCTCATGGAGCATGGGGTGAAGGTTAATCCTTTCATTCCTCAAGATGACATTGAACTTTTAACATCAATCTTGAATATAGTTCCATTGAAAGTGTTAATTCTTCAAGGGGAATCTATCATCCTCTACCATCTACTTATCATGATTCTTCGTATTATGATTCGCGTGATCAATCTGCTCCACCAACTAGCCCTTCACGCTCTCCTGATTTTTGAGTTTTTGGTTCAAATTGTGATCAGATACAAGGCAATCACATTATACTCGTAGAGGAGGAGAAAAGTGAAGACACTTCCATTCTTGAATGATTTTCAATCTGCTAATCTCAATGATGAATCAAATGCAACTAATTCTTCCGATCAATCCATAGCCTTGGGTGACAATCATTTTGATGATTATGAATCTTTTGATGTATGAAATCATGAATGCCCAAGTGCACCAACTGATCTTTCAGCTTCTCAAGAAGCTCCTATTTTGAAAGATTTAGATCTTAAATCTGTTTTGGTGAAAGAATATTTTCTTATGAGTGATTATTCCTCTTCGCCTCCCTGTCCTTGGTGCTCCACTCTTTACAATGCATTAACTTGCGATGGAGATTCTCAGTCCTCTTCAAGATTATTATCTTATAAGTTGAATCTTGAAATGACACAGGATAGTGAGAATATCCATGAAGAAGAAGAAAGTGGTGAAACTATATAGCATCATTTCCATCCCTTATAATATTATGGTAACAAAGGAATATCATGAATTGAGTAATCTATTTGATGAAGTCAGAAAATTTGATCATACCAGTGATGTAGATAGTGGCCATCTGGATAATGGTCATCCTGTTAACCTAATCGATAACAGTTATCCACATGTAATTTGCAATCTAACTAAATTTATGAAATGTTCTTATCTGTCTTTCCAATGTTTTAGAACTTGTTAGGAATTCAAGGCACTTTAACTCCCGTTGATGGTTATGTTAGGTTCTCGCAATCCTAGTAAAATTCTTGAACCATGTCAGATCTATATTTTCTCACACAATTATTTCATTCCTGTTGTCTCACTTGATGCAAATTATTGTATTAAATTATACCTCATGCAAATATCTTGTATTGAATTCATGTTTGGAGTGTATACATTTCATAAATATGTGGAATCAAGCTGATCAATTTGGAGATCACCTTTGGTAGAAAATTCCATATCTATTGAGTGTTATGGAGAATAGTCAACTCCTATTTTATCTTGTTAATGTCTTCATGACACTAGAAATCCTCTTGAGTGTGGGGAAGCACTTGAGATATTTTTTTAATCGGGTTCCTCTTTTCAATCCATTACATCTTGACTTGTATCAAATGTTTGTTATACTAGAATTCCTTTTCAATTCTTTCGATGATTGAGATACTTGTATAGTTTGTCACTAGTTACAAGAAACTAGTTCATCACATTCGACATGCGAGGGAGTTGATTCTATCATTCAAAGGATTTGAAGATATTTTCATTTTTATTTATATTTCTTAACTGCAAATCAATAATCTCATGTTTTGTTTAGTCCATTTGATCATGATTCTATCTCTGATGATTGTCATTCAACTTACCATTTTCCCATCATCACATCCAATGATAGTTGTTTTACATCCTTTGATCTTCATGGCTTAACATCTCATCCTTCAATTACTTGTCAAACAGTTGAGGCACCTTAGAATTTTTTTATGGTCGTCAGGTTGCCACTTTCTTGAAAATCCAATTGAATATCATCAAATCAATCGTCTCTCACAATATTCTCATCGAGACCCTGTATATCTAATCAAAAATTTATCTCCTCAATGATTGTGGGGTTTTCAATAGGATTTTCGAATTTCAGGATCCAATCTATGATTGCCTGGAAGCATCTTTCTTAGCAACCTTTTTGGCTAATAAAAAGTTTTGGTATTTTCTCATCCCTTATAACAAGGACGACATAGGTGGAGGTGCATTCACAAGAATATTTCTTGGTTTTTCCTCTTATAATGGTCATCGAAAAGGTTAGAATGTGAATTGGTCAGAAGTAGTGGCCATGGCCTATGTTTCTGCTCACAGGAAATACCTTCAAATTTTTGTGCAAGTCATTCAATCTCTTATCCTTTCCATAACACATGTTTTATATTTATTCTAATTGATCATATCTTTGTGATTGCAAGCTAGAAACAAATATGATGGCTACATTGGAAATTTCATTGTATGTAACCTTGACCTTCTAACTGTTTAGGTTAGGATTAGGACTAGCTGCATTTTAGTTTCCCCTCTCTTACACACATTCTGCACCTATTCTACTTCGTCTTTCTTGTGTTTTCTTAATTTTTTCTTGCATCATTTTTTTGTTTATCTTCCTTTGGCTTGTCTTTTGGTTTTTCTTTCTTGTTGTGTAAAATATTTTCTTTTCTATTCTGTTAATAATACATTGCATTAGGGGTGTTCCATTTGGCCTTGAAAGACAATGTGGCCAAATAAAAAAGGTCTTTGTGACACTGCAACATTTAGCTAACCTTTAATCCTTCTTCTCAGGTATGGTTACACCTTTTGGTCGATGATGCTCTGAAAAAAATATGATCCTTACGTAAGGAAAGCTTTGTTTCTAACCGTGATATTTGTTTCTATTCTAGAAGCCTTACACCTTCACTCAATTCTTTGTGTTTTGGTGTTTTCCATGCTTATCCAATTAAGTAGAAAAGGATAACAAGAAAAAAATATAAACAGTAAAACGAAAATCAAAGGTATTTATATGCTTCTCTAAAGCAACAACCTTTTCTTCTCTCAATGAACCGATACCCCTCTTCTTCCCTTGAAATGAATAAGTTCCTATGCATTTTCCTCTATAAAATACATAAATAAAGGAAAAAGAAGATAAATTATTCATGCGCAAAGATGTAAAGAAAGAAACTCTGCAGTGGTACTATCCAGGCTCACTAGTATCGAACCAATGTTTTTGTTTATGTAGTGACTCTGCTGGCATATTTTGAGGGCCTGCTCGAAGCAAAGCCACACCAGAGATGAAAAAAATACTATGAAAATGTAAATCTCATGAATTACACCACTCTTTTCTGATTTGAAAATTTGTGATATTATTGATCTTATGTTTGTGTTCAATTAAGAAGGCACAGAAGGTACTATGCTTATTCGTGAGGCAAGTGGGGAGACCAAAGTGATCTTCATGATGAATCAATAGTCCCAGAAGAAATAAACCCTGCACAAAAGAATCAACCTAGATAGAGAAGCTGGAGTTATACCAATGTGTTACCATGTGTTGTCGTCCTGACAAAAACCCTCCAAAGTTTTCTTAATACTTTAATTTTGGAGCCTTCTATGGATCTTGTGATTGGACATTCCATAGTCACTTCTTGGTCAATCAATGCTTTGTTAAGTCTTCGACCTTGCTTTTGGATCCCAAGTGTCAAAGTCACTTGCTTACACATTCTAGTCTGTAACGCCTTCATGAAAGAATTCCTTTGCACAAGCTTGAACAAGCATGGCACTATCCACTATGATAGTTCCTATGCAATTTTAGACCTATCTCAGTAGTCACTATAGACGTCATTGAGAGTTCATGACTTTATTTGTGATCGTACTTCCTTTTTGGTGATTTTCTTCAATTGTCACCTTTTGCACACGTTCATCTTATCAAGCGTCATTTTCATGCTTAAAATTGTTGTTTTTTCTTGCATCAACTTTAATTAGTGTCTTTTTCATGTTATCATCACTCTAGCATCTGTCTCTTTCACCATCGTTCACATATCGTAAGTGTTGTTTGCACTTTTCTCTTCACAGTAAATGTCATCTTTTGGCATGTGGAGTGTCACACAATGCATGAAAGCTAATTTTGGTGTGTTTCAAGGGGTAATCTTTGCGTTAATGAATTGTACTCGCGATGTGAACATGTATCGCACTCATTTCCAATGTTTTAAGCATTGTTGCATAAGTGTCATCATGGTCATCGCAAAGTGTATCTTTAGTGTCGCACTTATCGTCACAAAGTTGTTGCACTGAGGGAATTTTGTTGTTCATGTGTTCTGGATTATCTTTGTTGTGTCATCAAGTGTTATAATTGTGTGATCACAGTAAAGTACTATAGCTATTCACATCACCTTCATCAATCGCACACATAGCCAAATTTGGAAAATATTCCAACCAAGAAACTTAGCCTCATCAAAACTTCCTAAATTATGCATTGCATAGTCTCAGCCCTCAAGTTGAAACCTTGCCTCTTGACATTGTACAATACATAGTTCCTTCCTCCCAGGACAATGCACTGCACAATCTCAGTAAAAAAGCCCAAAGCTTGATCTCCAAAACTGCGCAATCATGCCCTCCAACCATGATTGAATTGTGTATTGCACAATCTCAATTATTAAACCTTAGTCTTGAGCTCCCAAACTATGAAATCACCTGGCCTCACTGCCTCCTGAAATTACAGAGTGGGAAACTTCATGCTCAAGCCTCCAGTGTTAGTCATTGAGTCCCTCAACTGCACAATTCCTCCTGCCATGCCTCTATAACTACGCATTGCATTGTCTTAAGGCTCAATCCTCTAGACTAAGTCCTTAGTTCTCTCAACTACATAATTCCTTATCCTCTCTCCTCCCAGAACTATGCAGTGAGCATCTTCAAGCCTCAATCCCTAGCCTTGAACTCTTAAGCCCCTCAACTGTGAAATCTCTTGAACCTAGCCATCCTAAACTAAGCATTGTACATTATCAAGCCTCAATTCTAGACCTTGGCCTCTGGAACTATGTAATCCCTTCGCCAATAACTCAACTAGTCCCCCATTCTAACCCTAGTAGGCGAGTTAATGAAAGCTATTAGGTTAGGGCATTTTCAGACTGATGTTTTATTTTCATTAATGGTTTTCAATTGTAGGTACCCTATCTTATCATGACAGGATGATGAGGGAGGAAACGGAGGAGAGGACCATGCTAGAAGACACATATGGAGTTAAAGAGATAAGATCATTATTAGGTGAGAAGACGAAGGAAAACTATATTACAACACAAGATCAAATATCAGGACTACATGAAGACTCCATCCATTTCAGAACCCTTTGGAGGGTGGGTATGAAGAACAAATCATATCTCTCATGAATATGAAGCATTTCACATCTCTTATTGAAGACAAAGGAGCAACAAGAATGGTCCTTGTCAGTAGTGTCATGCCATGTCATGTCATGAGTCATCATATGTCACATCATTCTTATGGATTATGTACTTTATTATTCAAAAATGTATTGTAAAGTGGAATTCCAAAGGACATGTACAAAATATGAAGAGTCATGTAGAGTTGAAAAGTCATAGGAAACCAAACCATCACAAGGGTAGTCAAAGGGTCACAAGGGAGGTGAACATCACCCCATTGGTTATATATACACCCTCATTATATGTGTAAAAGAATTTTCACCTTAGCTTCTCCCATAAGGAATCATAGAGTCAGAGTTAGTGTTTTTGGGGAGAAAGTCATGGCTCCAATGCTCCACTATTGGAGCTAGTGATGCTCATTGTATTCATGTATCTTGACTTTTACTTAATACTTCAAGCCTAATGGTTGACATGCTTTCATGCATGGATTGTGAATATTTTTAATACTGTTCTATGAATATCTATGGTTCATGTTTGGTTTCACTTTTACTAAATTTCTTATCTACTTCAGTTATTTTAGTTCTTGTCTAACTGAAAATATGGTGTAATGGTTGTAATAATCGTCGTATCTATGTGTACTATTCTACTTGATGTTAGGCAGTTATATTTGTTTATTGTATGCACCTATACTAGAGTGGTACTATTACCTTGGCACACTCATTTTCTTTTTGCATAGGAACATACACGCTTCTCTCTCCTTCCGACAGCTAAATCCAAGAAAAATATATTACAATACATGGCAATTGGATGGGTACTCTGGATGGGGCTACTATTCCAAATGGTGTGATGTCTAATTAGGACTCCACATCATGGAGACCCCCTTGGTTGTTGGATTTCCAGCATTATAAACACAAGGGCAAAGTGAAAAATAAATTAGTTTGAGTCCCAATAGTATGTAGTTGTCAAGATAAAACATCAAGTTTATGTTGTCCCAATACTCACATTGCCAAACCTACAACAACCATTTGAAATTGAGATGAATGCCTCTAACTATGTTACTGGTGCAGTTCTCTCCTAGAAAGGGAATCTTGTGGCTTATCACAGCAAGATACTCTTTGATACGATTCGTAAATACCCCACCTAAGATAATCATATATATTTCATTTTGTAGGATTTTTGGCAATGGAAACATTACATTTTGGGGAAGGAGACGATCATCCACATAGATCACCATCCTCTTTATTTTATACAAATACAAGGGAATTTTCAAAACGATCACCATCAAAAAATAGTCCACATAACTGCAACTGTTTCATTCGAACATTAAACTCAAGAAGGGCATCATTGATAGCATTACAGATTACCTTAGTTGGCCCCCGATTGTCAAACTTGACCACTATTCTCAATTTTTGTGGGCACGAGACTTTTGGATGGCTGTAACTGTATGAAAGTAATCCAAAATTCACCACCGCATACTAGATGTTGATGGATGGAAAGCAAGTAGCAGACATCCACCTCTAGGACACATTGTTATGCTATGTGGGTCACATTTCTATTCATTCAAGCGAGTGCGCTAAGATAATTTTAAAGGAACATTACAGTTGGGTCATAGGACATTATGGTCTATAAAAAATAATGGTAGTACTAAAAAACTATTTTTATTATCAAAAACTCTGACACAGTGTTGAAAAATATATTAGATCCTGCACTGCATGTGCGATCACCAAGCCAAGCATTAAGAAGTATGTATTTTTAGTCGTTGATAGATTTTTTAAGATGGCTATATTTTGTTGCTTTTAACAAGAGTATCACAGTGGAAGACACTACCAAACTCTTCTTTGAATGATTTCATGTACATTTTGGTATCCCATAGAGCATTATATCAAATTGAGATAGTGGGTTCCTAAGCCATTCTAGTCAACCCTTTAGTTATTTCTAGACACCAAGATCACCAAATCGACTTCATTCCATCCCCAACCAGATGGACAAACAAAGGTCGTTAATATGGTGATAGTGCATAGGCTACCCATGTATAAATCCAAGCATCCACATACATGGGATGAGAGTCTTCCCTATGTACAACATAGGTATAATAGAGCTCTCCATAGCTCAATTGGCCATGACCCTTTTCAAGTGGGCCTAGGATTTCAACCATTGTACATGATTGACATTGTCATGCCTCTTTCAACTACATAGGAAGAACATGCTCATGTACAATCTAAAAATAATAAAGCCACTAGGTTTATTTGAAACATCTAACACATTCTCTAGACATTTCATGACATCATGGATAAAGCCAATTCTAAGTATGAACAATGTAATCATCAACATTGGGTGCCAAATAATTTTCAAGTGGATGACAAGTTGTGGTTGCATCTATAGAAGGAATGCCTTGGTGGAGCCCATTGCAAGACTGAATCACTTTGATATGGGCCTTACACTATCACCAAGGTTATGGCTGAAAATTATTTCAAGCCAAGTATCATTCCATTCCTTGTCCTACACCTTGTATTCAATATGGACCACCTTGGACTATAATTTCCACCATTGTTGGACACATCATACATTGTTCAGCAACTGACACCAACATAGCTCAATCCCAATTGCATTGAATAATACATAACTGATTGGATCATGAATACACATATTAAAAACCCTCACCAATAAATAATCTATCTATATTGGATTGTCAAAGTTGGACACCTCCTGCACCAAGTCAAGCAGCTCACTAGGGAGAAAATTCAACAAAAATTTCACCATCTCATGGACGCACTCAACACAATGGGAAGAGTTTCTTCCTAATGGGGGAGGACTGATCCAAGTTGATATTGGTGGCCACCTGCCTATTCCACTTAAACCCCAAATAAGATATCCTTTTAGTTTATTAATTTCCAACATAATTTCATATTTTGACAATTTTCTAAGTTTGGCATTTTTTTGGGTCTTGAAATTTGAGAGACATTTGGAGGTCTTAAACAACATTTCTTGTGACATGGGAAACTACAAGGCCTATAGACTACATTTGAAATCAAAAAAAGAATTCCTTGTATATGTCTTTCTAGTGGGCTATCATGCATTCCAAACAGAGATCGTATGCCAAATTTACGGCCTCAGGAAGGTTACATTCGAACTAACCCTAGCAGGGTCCACAAGCTTTTGGTTCTTCATCTCCTAGGGTTTGGATTTTGAAATTTTATGGTTTTCCATTATTTATTGATGATAAAAATTCCCAAGAGACTCATTGTAAGTTATTTCAGAAGGCATTTACCTATCACATATCTTCTCAAAGAAAAGCTACCATCACCTGAGCTAATTTGTTTTCTTTTTGCATGTAAGCAATTTTTAACTTTGTTATTTATTAATTGAAGTTATATTTTTTTTCTGTCCATATGTTTTTGTTTAAATCTACATTTGAATTCATTCCCTCATAAATCCAAATCAAAATCCTAGAGATGGAGGAGGTCTAAAGTCACAGTGAAATTTTTATTCCATATGGGTCACCCTTCCTTCAAAGTGGTTTAGCTTCTCTTGTATATGCCACTTCCCTCTTTGAATCTTGACTAGGTGGTCTTGCATTTTCCATTAATTATGCTCTAGATCATTCATGAAACTAGTGACCACATTTCGATCATCATGTTGACCCATGTTGAGTTGTTCCAAAAGTTGAGTTACATGATAGAGATACCCATCAAGAGTCTCTGAAGAAGGGTCTTGAAATTCACTGCTAGGTAGTTGGGTGGATGCTAGTCAACCACCTCACTATGGCATGGGTCTCCCATAGTGTGACTTTCCTGGTTGCCATGCTCCCCCACCCCCCTTCTCACTTGCCCATGATAATGTGGCATATCTACCTAACTACCAATTGAAATAACCTAACTCATAGCTCTTTTTTCAACGACCCACCTAGTAGATGTTGGAACAAATCCCTAGACCCATACATTATGGTGCTTGCATAATGATAATGTCTAGTGGGATCAATCCATGATAATTATTTAACACCAAAATAATGGACGAGACCTCCCACACCTATACCTCTAACTCCCAAAAGAGAACAACACTCAATCAACCAAGTAAGCCCAAGATCTTAAACAAGTTACAAAATTCAAGCCCCTGGATTTGACCCTCGAATAATCAACACATCACCAAAGAAGCCCAATAAACACAAACTATTTTCCCACCTCTAGGTCGACCAGCCCAAGGAATGAATTTCCCTGGCTTCCTCTAGATGAGCTTCTCAAACCACCACCACTACACATATGGCATGGAAATGCGAGCCCAAAAAAATAGAGAGTGCCACTAGAGTAAATTTTTAAAATCTAGCACCCCCACAGATAGAAGAAGCACTCAAAAACTCTATGAGATGAATAAGGAAACCAAGCTAGAAAAATAAAATTCTATACCTCTCATTAAGCCAGGGAAGTCGAGGACAATTATAGTCAGAAGTATAACACAAAGTAGGCCCGAAGGTATAGCTCTAACTCACAAAATATGAAAGATGAAGATAAATCGTAGCATATGATGTTGGGGTCGAAAATGTGTAGCCAATAAACCAACATTCCTTGAATATTGTCACCCCCACCACCAAAGCTAACTCTTCGTGTCCCTACTCCCAATCTCTCAACAACTTCCAGATCTTGGCCTCGTTCTATAAGAGAATATGTCATCCTCTATTGACCTTGCATCCCATATCATCTTCAAAACCATGGAGCTGGCATGTAGTACTCCCTAACTGCTTCACCAATTGTAATAAACACAAGCATGATGCCTTCCCTCGAATACATCAACTCACCACGAAAGTTATTTAATGCGACACGAGACTACATGGTACAAGGCTGTTACACTACCTCTTCCAGTTGACAAGAGGTTTAGTGGGGTGGTAGGAACCCACATCGTTCCCAAGGCTTTTCAAATCTTTCACCCCATTGAGGAGATATATTTAATAATTACAGTATAAATTATTGTATTTCATTTTGTTTTTATTAATAAAATTACAAAAAAAATTCCAAAAAAAATCATAATATGCATATAACATTAAAATAAATTAAAATTATAATAATTCATATTTATACCCATAATATTTGACAATATGAATTAATATATATATATATATATATATATATATATATATTATATATATAATTATATATATAACCAACCTATATTCCCCCAAATCTTTTAAATTTTCCCCCCCATATTTGTCAAGCATAAAGAGAGATCATAATATTTGAGGTGCAAACCTTTCCTCAATTTTTTGCACTCAACAATAATTTTCACCTGAGATATTTTGAATTATCTCTTGTGTCTGATAGATTGAGAGTTTATGATGGATCTAGGCTGGCTAGTAGTTACATGTAAAAATTAATCTTTGTCATATAAAAAAACAAGATCTAGTCGTCATAATGTTAACCCTTTGTCATATAGAAAACAATATCTTAAACACCATTCGACATCTAGCTTAATCATAACCTTAATATTAGATTATTATTATTACCTTGTAAACTTCATAAAATTATTAATAATCTAGCTTAAATAATTCATTTCATTGGAAAAAAACAAAATGAATTACAATTATAATATATATATATAATAATAATATATTTTGGATTTTCAATTTATTATATTAACACCATAATTTAAATAGGAAGAAGTGCAAATTAATTTAATAAATTATCATATAATAAATATTTATTTTTGACATCTCCTTTATTAACATATAATAATTAATATATGGACATAAAACTTTCATTTATAATTAACATATGGATATGTAAAATTCAATTGAAATATAAAAGAGAAATTATGGTTTGTTTTTCTTAATTGAAAATGTGATCTTATTTAGATGTTGTAGCTCGAGACGCTTTACAATCTAGTATGAGGGGAATTTCATCATGTAATTTACATTTTAAAATAATAAAGTAATATTTATATTAACAAATTAAAAAGTAGTAATAATTTTTTTAATGTCAATCATAATTAAAATAATTCAATTTCCATCTTAATTTTACATCAACTTTATATAGAAAATTAATTTACATTTCAATACTAGACATATATCTTATGTCTCAACTACTTAATAAGGAGAGGACAAATGACATGCTAAAATAACAATATTAATAGTATTGATATCATATGATATGTAATTTATTATACGTTAAGTTGATATGCAATATGTAAAACAAAAACTATATTAATAACAAAAAAACAATGTCTTCCATAAATAAAATATTTCAATATCCACATATATATATTAATTTAAATTTCAAATTTTCTTATAATTTAACTTTCCATTTTGAGCGGATGTTGACATGTAATAATTTGAAAAATACTGATAAAAACTAATTCTCTCTCTTTCTCCTTCTCTCTCACAACTAGGAATTATCTAGGGTGGTTGGGTGGAATGGTTGTTATCCTCCCCACCCATTTTAAAATCCCCACAAGTGACACGATGAATTATAATTTCTTGATAAATGTTGTTATAATGAAGTTGTTATGATGCTCCTCTGTGAGTTTTCATTACTAAGTGCCTCGCAAATTGTGAGATCACGAGGAGAAATATCCTTTATGATCACTCTCATTACTAAGTGCCTCACAAATTATGATCTTTGTGAGATCACGAGAACAAATATCCTTGATGATCAATCCTTGATGATCACTCTCATTACTAAGTGCCTCACAAATTGCGATCTTTATGAGATCATGAGGACAAATATCCTTGATGATCACTCTCATTGCTAAGTCCTTGATGATCAATCCTTGATGATCACTCTCATTAATATGTGCCTCACAAATTGTGATCTTTGTGAGATCATGAGGACAAATATCCTTGATGATCATGAGGACAAATCTTCATTGCTAAGTGCCTCGCAGATTATGAGATCACGAGGACAAATACCCTTAATGATCACTCCCATTGCTAAGTGCCTCGAGATTTTATAAGTGCTTCGCAAATTGTGATCTTGGTGAGATCACGAGGACAAATATCCTTGATGATCATGACGACAAATTATCCTTGATGATTACTCTCATTGCTATGTGCCTCGCAGATCGTGAGATCACGAGGACAAATATCCTTGATGATCACGAGGACAAATATTCATTGCTAAGTGCCTTGTAGATTGTGAGATCATGAGGACAAATATCCTTGATGATCACTGTCATTGCTAAGTGCCTCACAGACTATGAGATCATGAGGACAAATATCCTAGATGATCACTCTCATTGCTAAGTGCCTTGAGATTTTCTACGTGCCTCGCAAATTCTGATCTTTGTGAGATGAGGACAAATATCCTTGATGATCACTCTCATTTCTAAGTGCCTCGCAGATTATGAGATCACGAGGACAAATATCCTTGATGATCACAAGGAAAAATCTTCATTGCTAAGTGCCTCACAGATTGTGAGATCACGAGGAAAAATATCCTTAATGGTCACTCTCATTGCTAAGTGCCTCGAGGTCACGAGGAAAAATCCTCTTGACATCCACAATGTTAGGTTTTGTTAGTCTCCTTAGTCTCCTTGAGGATCACGAGGACTCCCTGAGGATCAAGAGGCCCTCAATGTATGTTAGGTTCTGCTAGTGACCCAAATTTTCCACAAAAAAAAAAATTGTAGGTTTTGTTAGTCTCCTTAGTCTCCTTGAGGATCATGATGACTCCTTAAGGATCAAGGGGGCCTCAAGGTATGTTAGGTTATGCTAGTTACCCAAATTTTCCACCAAAAAAATTTGTAATTTAAACTCATCCTTAAAATATATATATCAATTAGTGAAAATAAATAATTTATTCTAGTTATAATATTTTATTACAATTTTCCTTCCAATTAACATATATTCATCTTAATTCCAGACATATCAAAGGTTAATAAAAATAAAATTTTTCGAAATGTAAATAGTTTGCATTTTGAGAAATTGAATCTCTCCAATTTTAATAGATTTGAAATTGAGTTAATAAATCAAAAATTATGACAGCTACTAAAATAAAAATTAAAAATTATTAAAATTTATATAAAACAATAAATATTTTTACCATGCTAATAATATTTATATGGAATAGCCCGGATGCGGGTGATTTCCGAAGATATTAATGGAAGCCTTAATGAAAGCCAGTGCTCAGCCTTTCCACCTGCCGGCTAGCACGTTTTCCCACAACCTCACCTAGCTCAAGCTGCATTATTTCAATGCAAATCAGATACGAAGGCTGATGAAATTTAATGCTCACATCCGCCGAGACGTGGTTCATGAGGTTTTAATCATGGAGTTTTTGGTTTTCAATATCTCTGTCCGTGCCCCATCTCATTCTTGTTGCAGGCCTCTTGCTGCTCTCCCCTACATATTTTCATTCTCCGGATATCTGTACAGGCTCTGGGCGACTCTTCATTCTCGTTTTGGGATGCCCTGCTCCCAAACTGGGTCCTGTTCCTCAAGCTTCTTTCAGATTCCTGGTGTGCATTCTTTTCGTCGGCATTCTCCTTTTGGTCTCGATGCTTCTGTGCTTTCCCTTGGTTTCCTTACCATGGTCCGACACAGAATCAGAAGTCATCTTGGTGGAAACAGGGGTGGTCATGAAAGGCCTCGAACTGCTCCTGCTGTAGCTCATCCTGTGCATAATGTTTCTCCACCTTCATCCCAAGCGCCATCTCCTGTGTCCAGCCCTGCTAGAAATCCCATCCTCCATAACGCATTTCAATCCACCCATTTTCAATTTCACAGCATATTAAATCAGCCCATCATTACTGCTAATATCACCATAATCTTCTTTGAGGAAGAAAACATGGATAGGCCTCCGGCTAGTAATTTAGTTGAGCATCCTCAGGATGCTCTCAGAGGAGCAACTAGGCCTCGTTCTGGACAGACTTTGGTTGATGATGGAAAGGTGGAGGGGCATGGCGCTTTGCATGCTGAGGAGGGGAAACCCAACGTTTTTCAGACTCCTGGGGGCAACCCGCTTGCGGTCAATGTGTCAATGGATTTTGTTGCCAGCTCCAGTGGCAACCGTCCCGAGTTGGGTCCTCCAGATGGCAACGACTTAGGAGATATGGAACAGATGGTGTTAATTGGCCTGAATATGCTTGCCTTGTCATCGAGGAATAGTTGGACCAGTGTTGCCACGTGGTTGCTTACCTTTCTGCTCAGTTTCTTCCTAGGGGTCATGGGTCAGGTTCGGTCTCTTCTGTTTTTTGTTGTTCAGGCTCTATTTTGGTGGTCTGGCAAGCTGATTCCTTATCTTTGTAACCCGAAATTCTATGATTCTGATTCTGCTCAGGTGGTTAGGCATTATGGCTTTTTGATTTTTTCGATAGGTTTGGGTTGTCTGATGCTTCAAAAAAGTTTATCCTATTTTCAGCTCCATGGATTATTAGTATATGATAGGCTTGGTTGGCTGGTTTATGTATCACTGTAAGTGTCTTTCTCGAAAGTTTGGGATGGTTTAGGCTTAGTCTCTCAAGGACAACACTCATATGCTACTGGCTGAGGGCTCTGCCTCTTTGTGACTATATTTTCCTTTTTACTTAATAAAATTAGTCTTCACTTAGAAAAAAAAAATATTTATATAGAATAAATCAGAAGATGAAATATTATAATTATTATTAGTATAAATAAAATTATTGAAAATAAAATATAAATAAATTTATTGAAAAAAATATAATATAAAATAGGAAGAAACAAGGAAAAGGAGATGAGGAAAAAAAATGCAAAATGGAAAAAAAATAACATGGGCATTAAAATCAAATAATAACAGTTGTTTTTCATAGTTATTTTTTTCATAATTTGTATGACATTACAAATTTTAGAAAGGATCCTTTTATCTTCTTTTATGACGAAGCAAAGATAAAATGTTAAAAATGATGAAAAGAGAAAGAGGATAAAATATTTGTTTGAGATATATATTAGACATAGATATTTAGTTAGTTATTTACAAGGGAATAGAGATAATTGAAAGAGATAATTTTTATATATTTATTGATTTTTTAATATGATTTTTTAAAAAGGAAAATGGGTGTAGCTTTAATTTTTTTTTAAATGATTAACTTAATACGATACGATAAAATTAAATTTTTATTTATTGGAATTTGCTAAATATTTATAAATATTCATATAAATTTATTAAAAAATTTAAATAATCTTAACAAATATATCATAATATATGTTGCATTTTTTACACATTAATAGAGGCACTCGTAATTAACTAATATTTTTACATTACTAAAATAAATTATTACTTTTTAGAAATACCAAAACTCAAAATAAACTAATTAAATTCAATATAATTTTAAAAATATGGTATTTTTAGTAAAATATTATTGTAATTAAAAAAAAAAAAACTAATTATTTTCAGTCCAACCCGTTTGAAAAAAAGGAGGATATGAAGTGAAAGAGTTTAACATTAACTTTTAATTCAAAATAAGTTAATTATATGTTTTCTAAATTTTAGAAAATAAACTTTTTATTAATAAAATCAAATAGAAGATATTTTTATTTAAAAAAACACATATAAGAATATAAATTAGTTATGAAATAACATTTTAATAAAATTATCATTTATTAAAATTAAATATGTTCTTTTATCCTCATTAATTGATTGAAATTAGTTGGTTAGATTTATTTTGTTGTTTCTATTTGGATATCCCATCTATAATACTCCATTTAAGAAAATCGACCCTTCAAAAAAAATGGAATTGAGAATATATAATCTCACCTACTAGAAAACAGTGTAGGATATGATATCATTTCTTT
This sequence comes from Pinus taeda, assembly GCA_000404065.3. NCBI lineage: Eukaryota > Viridiplantae > Streptophyta > Pinopsida > Pinales > Pinaceae > Pinus > Pinus taeda. Next base: position 164,850 of record APFE030749071.1, read on the forward strand.
GAGGTTAACATTTTTCCCTTTGAAAATTCCCTTTATGGTATTGAAAGGAATGTATTTAAATAAATTGACCTGAAAAGTGTATATGTTAATGTTTTGGTTAATATTTTTTATTTTATTTTTATTTTTTTACATTTAAGAAAATAATTGACAATAATTTGAGTTAAGTAAAAAAAAAATCAAACCCTAACTAATGTACACTAGAAATGTTTATGCTTAAAATTAAAAATGGATATAAATATTGATTAAAAAATAGAATCATTTTAGAATAAATTATGATTCATCTGATTTCTAAATTTATGTTAATGACTTAAGATCAATGGTACAAATTCAAATAACCTTCTAGAAAAATTATATATATATCTAGATCCTCCACCATATTTTCTCTAAAATACACACTTCTTCTTTAAATTTTTTCACCACTCTCTCTTCTCAATCATTATTATTAATTAACACTTCTCAAATAAACCTCTTTTCAATTTCCCACCACATCTTCCTAACCTCCTCTTTTTCCATTACTAAAATTTTCCCCCTTCTCCCATAATAATTCCCATCTCAATGTAATCTACTCCTACTTACTCATCAACCTCAAAGAACTTTGTTATTCTTTTTTTGCTGAAGTAAGAGTCGTACCTACTATTTCATTAATATGGAAAATAAATTACAAGAGCCCACAAGGAATTGTGGGCCAAGGGTATCCAGCTAAAGGCCGAAACCTCGAACCCAACCTTCAAAACCTCATAACTTTCAAAAGACAGAAAATGCTAAGACCGTTCGATCATCCCACAGAAATCCAACGGACGAGATTCAATTCAGGCTAGCACCAAGCACACACTTTACATTTAAGATCGGACCCGAAGAGAAAAGGGTACCAATCTGAAAGGCTATCAGGTCCACCTGGGGAAATAACCCACGAACCTATTGAACTTGCTAAAATGATCGATTCCCGCCATGAAACAAAACAAGTATGGGATATCTTCCTCGTCCAAACTTGCATCTTTAATATCAACCGTCCAATCTCCTCTCCTGATCCAACAACAGTTGAAGATATCACGGTACCTAGAAGCGCGGTGCTTAACCCCCTGGACCCACCTACATGCACGATCATTCCTGACCATAGATCCACCTTGCTTAATCCGACGGCATAGGCTCATATCGTACGGGTCTAAAGCACCAAACAATAGCGTGCGATGAGGGCGGTATTCAGTCCCTCGTCTCGGCCATGTGTAGCTTGATGAATGGAATTGCTCCCATTTCGGCAAAACAACTTCCCAATTAAAATGCATGCGATAAACCATATACCACCCAAAGAGTGGTAATATGTCGATTGAAAGAGAACCAGGGGTGTTACAGCCGCCAAGAAAGCTCGAGTTCCGACCCCTCGTACTATTCCCTCTATGCCAACCATCCGGTCAACCATCCAATAACCTGAGTCTTCCGAGTAGCTTCCATCTAGAGCATCTGTATCTATATTTACCTGGGATGTGGAGGCCGACAGTGACCTACCTCCCGCAAATACTAGACTATGAAAAAAGCAGCAAAACATAATGAAACTGAGTCATCTAGACCCCACCTCCATGGCTCTGTTATGAAATACCATTCTATCTTCATTTGCTTGGTCATGACAATACACCTTTAATCTATTCTGAGGCATCTCTTGCCACCCCATTGTGACCCTGCTCTCGGTACATATCACTCCTTGATTGGCTAGAATATCCACCAATTTATTGGCCGTTCTACACACATGATTAAAACTAACTGTGTGAAGGTTCTGGAGGTGAAGCTGAATCCATTGCAAAACCTGGATCAGCCTCCAGTGTTTGCCATAGCTGATTCTCTTGACCGAGTTAATAATTAACTCAAAATCAGCTTTGACAATCACATTTCGATGATTATCCCGCTTCATGAAATCTAAACATTGTTCCATAGCCATTAGTTCCGCCATATTGTTAGTGACCCAAAAAACTTTGTTATTTTTTCACTCAATCATTTCTTTTTTTTCTCATTCTAAAATGACTTTTCCCATTTTTCATAAATCATTAGAAATATCACATCCTCCTTACAATAAAGTAGCCATAAAAAACAAAAAATACATCATTAAAATTTTTTCCATTATTAAAATTTTCCCCTTCTATAATAATAGAATTCCCATCTCAATGTAATCTATTCCTACCTACTCATCAACCTCAAAGAACTTTTTATTCCTTCACTCAATCCTTTCCTTTTTTTCCTCATTCTAAAGTGACTTTTCCCATTTATCATGAATCATTGGAAATATGATATCCTCCTTACACTCGAGTAGCCATAAGAAACGAAAAATACATCATTAAAAAGAGAAACGTAAAGAAACCTTTATGAAAAAAAAAGCAAAGGAAAAGTAAAACCAGCAACCTGAGAGAAGACTATTGCTTCTCAAACAATGTTAGAGTGAATATTTAATAATGGTCTTTAACCCTCTATATTACGAAATAAAGATACTTTAGTACAATTATATTAATAAATGTGGATGCATGTCCATAAATATATTATCTATATAAACAAAATATATTAAATACTATACTAATTAAATATATCAAATACTATATAAACCAAATACTATACTACCCAATACTATATATATACCAAATATTATATAAACTTGAATAAACTTATACTATTATCATAGTTTTTAGACTATTGTTTTTCTCATTTATCTACTAGCACAACTATATTAATAAAATGCGCTTGATATACATTGGTGTATTCTCTTTAAGCCATTAGATTGGAAGTTAAAAGATATAAAGTGGATCTTAAAATATTATTAGATTCATTGTTGTATCACCAATATTTTTGGAACTTTAACAACTAAAATAATTAATTTTTTTACATTAATTTAAATAACATTTACAATTGCAACTACTTTTTTAAATTTCATTAACTTTAATTAAAATAATTATATCCATTAGAAAAAAGTAGTTGATAGTGGTATAAACAAATTTCTAAGAGGTATAACCTGGAAGCAAACAAAATAATACATTCCGATGAGAAATATTGATCCTATTTCACTTTGAAAGCCTGTTTGTTGGAGTAGATGGTGAGGATGATTATGGGAACTGAGAATGAACCTTTCCTATCTCCATATGCATGATCTTGGCTATTACAAGATAGATGCATGTACCATTGAAAACTTTTGCTCCAGCAAAATCCATCCATTTTTTACCTTGTAACACCATGTCCTCATGATCCTCTTTGTCATGACCCTTGTTCACAACTATACTTTCACTTGTTAATCAACTCTGTGCTACTCTAACTACTGTGTTTATCAACTAAAATTAAACCCTCATGTATGTAGGAACCTTATAACCTAACCTAAGCAAAACCACATGATCAGGAACTAGTTCTCTTGCAAGAAAATTCATCATGAAATGACTGTCCCTAATCACCCTTGAGTCTTCTGAATGCATTTACTTCAAATCTTGTAGTGATTTCTCCACATTACTCTCTTTCCAAACACTGGCTATAGCATTAACATTCAAAATCAAGAAAATAACTAATGACTTGTTGAAGGTAGTGATATCCACTTCACTACCTTGATCACCATCAATCCAAGCAAGAACAATTGAAGCAACAATGGTCACAAGTAAAATTCTTATCAGAATTTCATCAAATTGATCCATGATGTGTTGAGAAATCTATGAGCAACTAGATTAGGTGATTTCTCTTACTTTGAAAACTGCTTGTGATGAATTTTAATTAACTTGATTAACTTCTTCTTTCACTTGATTATATTTAATGTTCTTATAGTTAAACAACTATCAAATAGTAAAGAACAATGATATAAGAGGAAACAATATATAGGTTATCATTCAGGGTCAAAACCTCTCCTTTTGAGAGGAAAATCCACAAGGACTCTTTTCTTATAGAACTTCAATTAATGAATTCCAAGACATATGACCCTTAACCAAGACCCCTCCAAGACCATGTCAAACTTATTCTTGAGGAACTTCCTTCTTACCCAATCAACCCAAGTCAAATTTTTCTTTTAGAAGCCTCCATTTCTCCTTTGACCAAGAATTTTGACCTACAACTTTGACTGTAATTTCGACCTACAATTTTCAGCCCTTGCTACAGAAACCGTATGTGGCATGTGTGAGCAATTTATGGTGAATTTAGGTCATTTCATCCTTTTTAAAGGCAACCTTCTCTTCCTTGATTACTCGGCTTGAAAACTTGACTTCTTGTTACACCAATTTTGGATTCCTTTGTAACTCGTCCTTACTACAATAAAGTGATGCCCTAGATTTCACATGTGTGGATAGATGTGGTCCATAAAAGATCCAAAATTTTCATTTTTCTTCTGCTTATTTCATCTGCTCTTCCTCATTCTCCTTCAGTTCTCCTTGCCTTGATAAAACTTCTTATTGTTGGATGTGTCTGTCTTTGAACAACATTGAATGCTTCTATATATAAGCTTCCTTTAGTGCCTTAATAGGTTAACTTGTCCCTCTAGGTAGGTTGACTTGATTTTAGCATTATGACAAGGTCTTGGAGGGTCTTTGTCTCTAACTTTGACTCAAATAAATTTTCTTTACAATATGTAACATGCACAAAAGGGTGGTTCATACATGACAATGACTCAATTTGACTTTTGACTCGAAGACAAGCCCTAGAAGCACTTAATGGGTCCTTGACCTATAAATCAAATAACCTAGAGCATGAAACTGATGCAAGAGCATCCAGGCCTAGTCAGCAATGTGATAGCATGATCACATGTTGTGACTAGCAAGGAGTTGGAAGACAAAGAGTTTAGTTGACTTTATTTATTTAAATGTATGAGAGTATTTATTTATTGTCAAAATGATTAAAAAGGGGCATAGTGGCTGATTGATCCTCCTTGTGTGGAGGTCAGGCCAAACTAGTAGATTTAATTGGTTTGAATAGAAAATGAGGAAACTGAAAGCTTGATTTAGTGGTTGTCTAGAAAAGAGAGGAACTGAACAGACTTTTTAGGAGAAGGTGAGATATTTCTGGTTCTGAACCAGAATTGGGTAATGAATCCATTCTTTGTATAAATTGTGATTTCCTTGAATAATTAAAGGGTTGGTTAGCTAGACTAGGAGAGAGAGGCTCGAAGATTAGCGAGAGAAGTAGGAAGGAGAGAGCAAGGATTTCAACTAGAACAGGATTATTATTGTTGTAGCCAAGCCAGAGGGCGAGACTCTGAAAATTGTGTTATATTGAATAAATGTTTTAGTATATGTGATAATAGGCCATTTGTATGGGACCCTTTTCTTTTCTCTTTGTATATGCCAACAGAAGAAACTATGCATTCTTCTATGTTTTATGTATGCAATTACGAATAGCTGTATTGAAATAGCTTGATTAATCTTGATTCCTTAGCAGTGCTTGAGTGTTTTTATACTTAGTCAATTATCTAAAGTCTTCGCGGAGCAATTATATAATAAATCATCATTGAAGACAGAAAGTGGCCAAGAGTCATTTAATGCAGAGTTCATTGGGAATAAGTAGGATCAAGACTGGAGGAAACTGTTTCGACAAGACTCAGTGACTGTTAGATCTATAAGATCAACGGTTGAGATTGATCGCATTGGCGGAGTCTATATGGGTGGATTGGCCGATTGTGACATTGCGATGAAATGAGGGCCATTGGATCAGAGTTGATCTAATGGTGGAAGATTGATCGCATATCGCGGAGTAGATGTGCCAAAGACAATGGATCAGAACGCTGATATAGCGATCGCTGATAAATTGGAGATCGGCGATTGGGCCAAGTGGAGTTCGGCCTATCGGAGGAGTGGAGTATTTTAAGTGCGGACTTGACATACTTTACATGTGGGTATATAACCTTTGAGATCTGCCTTATTGGTAAAGTAGAGTTTCCATGTCTTTATGTAATATGGTCTCATATTGGATGCGATAGAGGCTGAGGGACGACTATGGGATTAGGAGGTTCCGACTACAATGAGGTTAAACCTTGAGATCTGTGGGAGAATGTACGAAAGGCAGAAAAGGTATGGAAAGCGGGTTTTCCCTTTCTACATGGATATTAAAGGGATTTTACGTGATATATGATTTTTTTTGGTTTACATATATTGACTAATGCCTTAAGGGGAAAAGGTTAATATACATGCAGATTATGGTTTTATAGATGATTGAAGGGGCTCTAAATTCTGATAGAGGGCTTTAAGGGTTCCGATACAAATAAATTAAAAGAAGGCTTTGATAAAGTCTTACTTATGGTTTTAAGGGGTGATTTAGCTCCCGACAGGAGGTATTGGTGGGGTGATTGGGTTCTAAAAGAAAGGAATTATTTATAAAGGGCTTAACCATTTATGCTTTGAAATTTTGACTCCTTAGGGAGTAAAACACCTCGGACAATTGTAAGTATGCATTTCATGCATACTATGGGTATGTACAGGGGTAGCCCTGCATCGTTTTGGTATCATAGCAAGATTAACGTTCTGTGGAGATTGATTGAGGAACTGAATTTTATTTTCCAGCATATATAACTAGCATTGTAATGGATCTGACATAATGAGAGTGCAAGGATTCATGCACAAAAGAATTCTGACATGTTACAGGAAATGAAGACTTCAATTGGTTATTCAAGAGAGACTGTGGAAAAGCAATTGGTGAGGTAAGTGTTGAGTTGGGTATGTATTTACTATTAAGTTCATCATCATTTTCCTTGATTCTTTTCTTTTTCATATCTTAATGCGCTAATATATTGAGGAGTTATGGTAAGAAATGAAGGTATTATTTGCAGTTATGATTTAGCTAACTTTTACCCTTCTTTATGCAGGAAAGCGACAAAAGGAATGATTGTTGTTCCTTGACGTTGGAACAACAAAATCCGACAAGCAACGGAAGGAACGTGTCGGTTGTTGACAAGACTGAGAGAAAACTAGAGGGATCAACACGGAATAGGAAAGATGTATGAAATTAGAAATTGGTTGTGAATCCCTCAGGATTGGGATATCCTGAGGGATTGCATTTACCATTTACTCTTTACCCCTTTCTGATTATAAAGGAAAGCGATTGTAGGAAGAATGGGGAGAAATCTCTATTATTTTTCAAAGTGTAAATTTAATTACACACTTGCACTATTGGAGAACACGATGATATTGTAATGCTACTTAAGTTCGATGATTAATATATAATTGAAGTGGATTTAACTGCTTTCTTGTGTTATATTTCTGATTCTTCTAAAGTTTGGTTGGTTTGATAATTTCCTGTTTATGTGAGTTTACTTTATTCGTTGTTCATTACTTTCTTGGATTGAAATAGTGTATGTATAATTTACAGTGTTGTCATTTGATTTGAGTTGTGTTTATTACAACGTGAATTATCTAGGTAGTGCATTGCATTGATTTAATCATATGTAAGAGTTTGATTATCTCTATTGGACTCTCAGAATTGATATTGTTTCTATTTTGATTGCTTTATAGAGATTGAGTATAGTTAATATTGAATCAGCTAAGAAGAGGTGAGTTATTTTTACTATGCTCTCAGTTGATGATGCTCTTACTTGAACTGTTGTAAGATTTGACTTCAGTAGAGGATTGAGCTTTGACATTTCCTTTAATAATTGCAATTGGAGTTTATTAGATGCATCCATTTATTCTTGTGTCAAGATCTATTCTACAATTTAGGAAAAATTACTCTTTGAATAAATAGTAGCCACATACTGTATACACTCTTGAAATAAGAGGACCTGCCCAGGTTGATGATTAATGTGGGATAGTTAGGAGTTTTAAAAGGCACCTTTTATCAACCAACATTTTGGCATCGTTGCTGAGGAGAGTGTGGCCATTTACAAAGAGTGATGTATATCTGATAATTGTTGTTGAGGAAGAATTCGTTATTGAAAACAGAAGGTAAGAACCTACGGAATGAGCAAGTAAAGTGCTTGCTCCTCTGCCCGCTTTTTGGCGCAATTATAGGAAAGTGAAGTAGGTGTTTGATGCTTTTCTGTTGAGAGAGAACTAGGTATTAAAAATGGAAAGTAAGAACCTGCATATGGAGCAAGTAAAATGCCTACTCCCCCACCCACTTTCTAGCAGAATTGTTAGGAGCTTAAGGTGGAAATAAACATTTGAATTTTTTGCATGAATGAATAAGAAGAAAAGACCTGAAAACAATCCAATTCCACTTCCCAAACCTGAAAAATCTATGGTACGATGATCCTTGGACGATCAAATTTCATCGACAACATCTTAAAGAAAGCTAAATCTCAGCCATTAGTAGGTACCTAAACCGTTGCTTCTAGACAACCTACTATCTCCCTTTAAGCCACAGGCTCACCATATATAGCCTACATTGAGGTCAATAGTAAAACAAAAGGAATTGATCAGAGTTTTCAAGGTTTTGAAAATTCGCGCCCAATTTCCTCACAAGAAGGGAATTATTGCAATACTCGTGAAGGAGGAGGAGAAACAGGGAAAATAGAGGAACCAAGATCCCCTCAGGTAGTAATTGAGCAAAGGACACCTAGTATCCCAAACCAAGGGAGTGTTGTTGAGATCATTCCCACCCCTTCTAGTCATCCTAGGGATAACTCTCCAGCTCTAGAGATCCTGAAAGGGTACTGGCATATATTTGATCAAATGGTCAATAATCCACAAGCACCCCAGACCTCTACATTACAGTATCCTATCATTGACTCAACTGTCAACGCACCCATGAAAGCTATCACTCTACAAAATATTCCCACCTTTCATGGACTCACATCAAAGGATCCAGATGCATTTCTATTTGAATTTGATGCATTATTTTCGGGTTATGATTAAACCACCGACCCCTAGGCACTGAAGTTGTTTCCCTCTATGTTAAAGGGAGCAGCCCTGCATCGGTTTATGGGACTATACGGGGGCAACACAAATGATTGGGATCAAATGAAAACCACTTTACTTAAAAAATATCAGGACTATTGCAAATCTAGGGAACTAAAAGATGAAATATTCCAAATGGTAGCAAGACCTAGTGAAATGTTGGAAGAGTACGTGGAGCATTTTCAATATAACCTCCAAAGATCTCCCCACACAACTCGGCCATTGCCTAATAATGTGCTAAAAACTACACTGATTAAAGGGATGAAAGACCAATGGATAGAGACATTAAATATTATGGGTAAAGGTGATATATATCAAGAAGACTATGCTAACATTATTAATTTATGTATCAGGTGCTCAAGAGGTACTATGAGATTGAAACAAGTAAAATGTGATATGACCACCAGGCATAGCAAAATATCTGGTGGGAGCATTACTCGTGCAGAAATCGGCAACCTGCTAGAGGATTTCAAAACAGATATCTTGGGAACTTTGACGACACAATTAGACATCATGCAACCCAAGCAGAAGCAAGCTGAAGCAAAACAAAACTTGACGATATTTTGCCCTTGATGCAGGAAGAAGCATAGTCATAAAGAATGCCCGCTAGATATGGTACAGACCTGTGCCATATGCACTAAAGATCATGTTATAGAAAACTACCCATCGCTCCCAGGGTTAAAAGCAGTCTTCAAGGAGGCAGAGGAAGAAACAGAACCAGTCTACCTACTAAATTAGTGTCGCCAATGGCAAGCATGACAGACAGGTATGCCTACTGACCCATCTTCTTTCTTTCAACCCTCGCAATATAATTCTCAACAATACATACGATCTACATGAAAAAACCAACCACATTTTCCTAATTGATCATAACAATCATTCTCTATGCCACCTTGGGCCAATCAATCAAATCAAAACAATAGCTTGCCAAATTCTTCTTACTTTCCACCATTCTGGCAGAATAATACATATCCATCCCAATGGCCACCCTCCACTTCACCAAATGAGAACTGGTAGTCAAGATAGTAAAGACATAAAAACCAACCAGCAGGAAAAATCTCCCTGCCTCAACCTACACTACTAGCACCTTACACATTGCAGCAAAACCCTCAACCCAATCTACGACCACAGCTCCGAGCACAGCCCAACCCGAATCCTCGTAATAGACCAGTCCAATCTGTACATTTTATTGAAGGACTGGAGCCTGAAACTGAGTTGAGGGAGTGTAATGAACTCAAATTAAGGTCTAGATGGATAATTGAGTCAAAGGGGGATAAAAATATAGATTAGAAGATTCGATACCTGTAGAACAAAGACCTCAAATGGAGAATACGGTTAAACAGAAGAGCCATGATCAAACTATTACCTCTTCTCCACCATTCCAATAGAGATTGATCATACCCCGCCCAATACAATATCCTGATTTCGATCTTCTGGGAGAATTAAAAAATATTTGTGTAAAAATACCCCTCCTCCATGCTATTCAAGACATTCCAATTTATGCAAAAACTATTAAGGAATTGTGTACTAAAAAGCCTAAGAGGAAAATAAAAACAACCCCAACTGTCCACATAGTCGAAACTTTATCTGATTTATTATCAGGCAGAGAAACACCTGTGAATAATGAGGACCCAGGAAACCCTAGAGTCATAGTACAAATAAATGGATGTTCCTTCCCCAATGCATTAGTTGATCTAGGAGCAGCCATTAATATTCTCACAACAAAAACCTGTCAAAAACTTGGCATTACAGCGTTGGATCCAACTACGACCTTCCCGGAACTTGTTGACCGATCAGTTGTCAAAACAGAAGGGACATTACAAGATGTAATAGTGTTTGTAGATTCTTGGGAATACGCAGTAGATTTCTTGATTATTAATCCTAGAAACCAGCTAGATGGACATCCCCTAACCCTAGGAAGACCTTGGCTAGCAACCGCAGATGCTTACATAAGCTGTCAAATAGATAGTATGACTATAGAAAGAGGAAGTAATGTGAAGAATCTAGCTTTATATCCTCTAGCTCAGCCAATCCTAACAATAATAAAAACTAGAAAACAACCTATATCATATTTAACTAAAAACATTTTATCACTGCTAAATGTAGAAGATGCTCTTCAATTTAAGAATCAAATAGAAGATGACATTATTAACACTTACATTAACCAACTAGATGTTGTATCCAATCTAAAATGTCACATGATCGAAGTAGTCCTAGATAACGAAATTGAAGAAGATCTCTTAAAACATATTATGACCAGACAATACCAACAACAATTGTTTATAACAGAAAACCCATTGAAATTGAGCTAGGGAAAGTCCTAAACATTAACAGAAACTTGATTGATGACCAGGAGTAGAGGCTTGTTAAACTACTTAGAAAATATAAAGAGGCTTTCGCTTGGGATTACCCAGATATGAAAGGTATGGATCCCCAGTTATGCACGCACCACGTCTATACAAAGAAATATGCGAGGCCCATTCGACAACCTCAACGGAGGTTAAACCCTCACCTTAAAGATGTTGTTAAAGATAAACTACAAAAACTATTAGATGTAAATTTCATCTATCCTATATCTAATAGCAAATGGGTTTCTCCATTAGTTGTGGTGCCTAAAAATAATGGGAAGTGAAATATATGTGTCGATTATAAAGAGCTTAATAAAGGAACCCAAAAATATCATTTTTCCCTCTCCTTCATCGACCAGGTCTTGGACACATTGGCAGGTAAAATATTATTCTCTTTCCTAGATGACTTCAGCAGCTACAACCAAATCCAAATTTCCCCGGAAGACCAGGATAAGACTACCTTCACCTACCCCTGGGGGACATTTGCTTATAAGGTATTACCTTTCGGATTGTGCAATGAACCTGCCACATTCCATAGAGCCACACTCATCATTTTTTCAGACTTGATAAACGAGGGACCCGAGGTGTACATGGATTCATACTTTACACCTTAAGGAGATGACTTCGAGCCGACATTACAAACACTAGAGAAATTCCTACAAAGATGCAGTACTATCAGACTCTACTTAAGCCATGAGAAATGCCACATGATGATGACTGAGGGCCTCATCCTGGGTCACTACATCTCAGCAACTGGAATTCAGGTAGATCTAGCAAAAATTCAGATAATCCTCTTAATACCTACCCCCTACACACAAGGTACGTAGTTTTGTGAGATTTTCTGGATATTATAGAAGAATTTATAAAGAATTTCTCCCAAATTACTACGCCATTATATGCGTTAACAGAAAATATAGATTTTTTATGGACTGGCAAATGTGACAGTGCTTTTGAAGTATTAAAATGGCTAGTATTAGTAGCCTCAGCATTACGGGGCCCAAACTGGGATTTGACATTTCAGAGTTCATCCGATGCATCAGATACAGTCATTCAAGTAGTTCTCGGCCAGGAGGTAGATAAGAAACCTTATGCGATATACTACATCAAGAAAAATTTAATTCCTCTTGAGTTGAATTACACTATAGCTGAGAAAGAATATATGGCTGTAATTTATGCTATTAACAAATTCAGACACTATATAATAGGATACCCTATGGTTTTGTATACTGATCACTCTGCTATTAAATATTTAGCTAATAAACCTGTTACGAATGGGAGAGTGACACGATGGTTGATCCTTTCACAGGAATTCAACATAACAAACAAGGATAAACCAGGAAAGGAAAATCCAGTAGCAAACTTCCTCTCACATGTGCCAAAGACAGATGACTCTGCTATAGTAAAAGACCAGTTCACTGATGAGCACTTATTTGTTGTAACCGTGAAAACACTGTGGTATGCGGATGTCGCGAACTACCTAGCAATGGGAAAATTACCCAAGCACCTGAAGCCCAATGAAAGAAAACTAATAGTACAACACATCACTCTGTTTTCCTGGATCGGAGGATACCTATTTCACATAGAAACTGATATGCATATCCGAAGGCGTGTAGGGAAGACAAAATCTTCGACATCCTAAAAGCTTGCCTCGATGGACCTTGAGGTGGGCATTTTGGAGACTGCAGGACTGGGCATAAAGTCTCATAGATGGGCTATTATTGGCCCACCATTTTTACGGATGCCAAGAAGTTTGTCCAAGCATGTGATAGCTACCAAGGAATGGGCCACCCTGGACAATCTGACGAGATGCCCCTACATCCACAATTAGTCATTGAACCTTTTGAACGATGGACATTAGATTTCATTGGCCTAATAAACCCATCATCTAATCAAAAGACATATATACTAGTTTCAACATAATATTTGACTAAATGGGTGGAGGCAGAAGCATTACCAAGGGAAATGGAGGACTCAGTAATCCACTTTATTTTCCAAATTTTCGTACGGTATGGCTTGCCTAGAGAAATAATCACAGATGGAGTGCCATAATTTGTAGGCCATAATATTGCTTCTACATTAAAAAATCATCATATCATGCACAAAATCACATCTCCATACCACCCGCAGGCAAACAACCAGGTAGAAAGTACCAATAAAGTAATCAAGGCTATACTAACAAAGACAGTCGCATCACATAGACGAGATTGGGCTACCCAATTCCTAGAAGCCCTGTGGGCATAACGCATGACATGGAGAAATACCACAAGATACTCCTCATATCAGCTAGTGTTTAGCAAAGAAACTATATTCCCAATAGAATTTCAAATTCAAACATTGACAATAGCTCAAGAAGTAGGCTTAGACCTAAATGAAGTACAGATTAATAGGCTACATCAAATCAATGAATTAGATGAAATCTGACTATTAGCTCTTCAGCATATTGCACTGATCCAACAACAAAGAGAAAAATGGCATGATGCCCTCATCAAGAAGAAGATCTTCCATGAAGGTGATTGGGCATTTTTATATGATTCTAGGTTCCAAGATTTCTCAGGCAAACTGCAGACCAGATGGTTAGGCCACTATGAGATACAAGAGGTGCATGATAATGGCACCCATACATTAGCCACCATTGATGGGTTTGGATACTCTTTTAAAGTGAATGGACATCATGTACGCCTCTATCACAAACTCCTTGCAAGGGAATCCTTTTTCCAATTGTTACAGGAAGATTCCACTATACAAATTCTTGTTAAGGAGGGAAACCCTTTCACAGCACCAGTCTAATGAAGAATTTACTTTTTTGAAACTTGTACATAAATTTTCCTTTCTATTTGATTGGATTTGCTTGGATAATAGGTTTTATATTAGTTTTTCTCTATTTTTCCTTTGTTGTTACCTATAGGGAACAGTTGTTGCTCCCTCTAAGGAACAACAGTTTTCATGTGTATTTTCCCTTGTTGTTCCCTGCAGGGAACAATTGTTGTTCCCTATAGGGAATAGCTATTGTTCCCTACAGGGAACAACAATTTATGCGTGCATTTTTCTTTGATATTCCCTACAGGGAACAACTATTGTTCCCTACAGGGAACAACAATTTTCTTGTGAATTTTGCTTTGTTGTTCCCTATAAGGAACAACAATTTTTGTGTGAGTTTTCTCTTTCCATTCCCTACAGGGAACAACAATTTTTAGCATGTATTTCCCTTGTTGTTCCCTACAGGGAAAAGTTGTTATTCCCTACAGGGAACAACTTCTATTCCCTATAGCGAACAATAATTTTCGTGTGTATTCCCTTTTTTGTTCCCTACAAGGAACAACATCGTTTTGCAACTGTTTTCTTTGTTGTTCCCTACAGGAAATAGTTTTTGTTCCCTATAAGGAACAACACATTTTTTGCACAATTTTCTTTTTTGTTCCTTATAGGGAACAACTATTGTTCCCATTAAGGAACAACACCTTTTGTGTGGGTTTTTCTTTTGCTATTCCTTTCAAGGAACAACACTTTGTGGATATTTTTGAGAACATCCTCTTTCTCTTCCTTGCATGATCATCCCTAGACCACCCTAGTTTCACTCTTTATGATCCTCTTAATGGCATGAAAGGTACAATACATATTTAAGGACAACAAGTATGGACTCTAGTGGAATAGGTAGATATCTTGAATATTATCATCTTTAACAAGATTTCTTTGTGATCATCCAAAAATAAAAGGACACAATTATCTATATCACTTCACTCTCCTCATTTCCACTATAAACCAAACTGATTGATTATATGTACCATGTTGGTTCCCCCTTTTCTGTATAACTCTCTCTGTGTATTATCGAAAAGATTATGGGTATAATTTTTTTAAATTGATATGTCAAACTTCTTCCGCCATCCCTACTCTAAGGAGTGATGAACCACCCTCTATGTATAAAATGGGGACAATAAAATAATAATAATAATAAACATATAAATATACATTAACAGTTTATGATTTTCTTCCACAGATCGAGGATAGGGGGTCTCATCGCGAGCCAGCCTACCATGATCATAAGGAAGGAGTGAAGTGGCATTCCGACTATGGCCACCACACCAGGGATATGATCTAGTGGATGTATAATCAAATAAAGTCGTTGGAAACAGGAGGTCTCATCACGAGTCGACCTGACCACTTTCGCTACTTCCCAGTGAATGGAAATGTGTTCACCTGGTTACCAAGCCAGCACATTGGTCTCTACTATGGACATCATAAGACACTTCCCCAATTATACAAAGAGGACCATCATTCCCAAGGGTTAGAAAGTAACTCTGTCGAGGCTATGGATGCTTGCAGGCAACAGAGGCTCTGCTGATGGTATTGAAGCTTTACTTTACATCAATAACTATTATAATATCCTCTTCTTATGTTTTTATCTTTTCTACTGAGAGATTATGTTCCTAACATACCTTGAACATGAATGAGTAATTTTTTAAATCAATCACAACAGTTTTAAGTAGAATAACGACACTAAAGTATTATTTCTTGCGCATGTAGCCCCTTTTTCTTTATCATATCACATCATGGTAGCCTATCACTTATTGATAATTCTCGGTACAAGCCTTGATTTCACCACTCCAATAGCCTTTATGATCCTTTCATTAATATGCGTACCTTGCCCCCTGGATGTGAGTCTTAATTAAGGTTATAAAGATGATAAGACGAGGCGACGGCTGCCGGGGTGGCCACATGGCCCTCTATAGCCATCCCAAGGTCACCATGAATGACATTCATGGCACCTCGCAGGTGGCATTTAATGCCTGCTCAAGTCGAGGCAAGGCCATTACCTGCATAACCATGGAGCCAAAGAACATTCCTGTAATTCTGCCCCTATTTCACTATGCTTGCCCTCTGCAGATGGGAGAGTCGACTGAACGAACCAGCACTAGGCGCAGATGCTAGATTGTGATTTGTAGTGATTTGGGTAATGGATTCCACCATTCTCATACAAACCTCTGCAATTTGGCTCATGTCCTCCAACACGCAGTAACCTCTGCGCAAATCTCTTCTGTTAATTCTTCTTTTGCTCCTCCAAACTCTTTACGTATTCCTATTTCCACCATGGTTTTCCACCGAATGCGTAGCCAACATGGTGGCAAACGAGGCGGAAGTTCTCACTCCCCTGCTTTGCATATCCATAACTCCGCTTCCCCTACCTCCTCTGCCAAAAATCCCCACCAGTATAGTCTTGCAGGTCAGTATCTAAATACTAGGAGTGGCAAAGGTAGAGTAGATCTCCACAGCTCAAGACATGAAGAGGCAATTGGCCTCACACAACCTTTCCTCTGTCTCCGCATTAGATTCCTCACATGACACAGTTTCGGTTCCGTAGCTCTTTGAATTGCCAAGTTATTGTAGCCATTATCTCCATCTCCATTACAGAAGAGACTGAGCAGGACATTCCCATGACCGTTTCCACGGAGGAGACACACATAGCTGGCCCAAGTAAGAACAGGGGCAACAATGATGAGCAGGAAGGTGATGGAGGTCGGAACAGAAGGCATGATAAAGCCATTGCTGGCAGCTCGCATGTTGAGATCATAGAAAATTTTAGGGGCGAATGTTTGCCCTTTGGTGAAATTAAGGGTTTTTAAATTTTTAGTGGGCGAATATTTTGTATCATAGTACTTTTTTACAAATCACCTCAAATAACCCACCTTATTTTAAGAGAGAGGGTAAAAATGGTAAATTTAGCCCTTGAAATTAGGAGTTACATCCTTCCATTCGCCCATTTTCAAGAATAGGTTTTATTTAAGTGAATCCTATGGGACAAATACCATATTTATAAAAGAGGTATGGTAAATTAATAAAAATATAAATAAATGAGAGGTATGGTAAATAAATAAAACATGTTTTACATTTACTCCATAAGTCACCTTATATACATGCAAGGGTGTAAACAAATAAAAATATAAGTAAAGTGGAGGTATAGTAAATAAATAAAACATCTTTTTATACTTACTCAAAAGCTATGAAATAAAATAAAAATATAAATAAACTAGATGTATGGTAAATAAATAAAACCTCTTTTTATATTTAGTCCATAACCCTCATTCTATTTATGAAGGCTCAAGAGAAAAGTTTTATTTAAGTGAATCCTATGGGCCAAATACCATATTTGTAAAAGAGGTATGGTAAAATAATAAAAATATAAATAAATGAGAGGTATGGTAAACAAATAAAACTTTTTTTTATATTTACCCCATAACTCACCTTATATTTACGAACACTCAAAAAATGCGTTATATTTAGGTGAAACCTATGGGAAAAATACTATGGGACAAATACCATGGACTAGATTGTTATTAATATCATGAAAAAAACATTATTAACCCTAATATTAGTATTAATAAAAATAAAAATGGCACAAATATGGTATTTGGCCCATGGGATTTCCGTGCTGACCGAGAGCGCACCAACATGCAAAAAATTTGGCCAAACAGCCAAATCGCACGGTGAATTTAAACAAAAATACAACTAAAATGAAGCGCGGGGCAAGAGGAACCTACCTGGAGTCGACGGTCAGGAAATCAGCGTCCGGATGAAGAAGAATTAGCTCCGTCAACTTTGTAGTATTTCTACGTCCTTCAAAGCTCCAATGGTAAAATGGTAAAAATGATTTTACAAACCTCCTATTTATAGTAAAAATTTCTAAATTTGGCATAAATGTGGGTTTTTACTATAGTTTTGCCATGGATTCATCCAGATGTGATTAATTATGTCCTAGTACATGTTTCATTATATTTTTCGACGTATCGAACAGGTTTACACAGGTATTTCCCTTGTGCAGGTCCTCGGAATTGGCAATGTCACGTTGGATTTTTACGCACTTGGTCCCAAAAAGTGTCGTCGTTAAGCTCTTTTCTGACAGAAAACAAGAAAACATTGCCGAGCCTCCCCTCAGCTCGTTAAAAGGAACGAGAGGCGGTCACTTTTAAAGCTCTTTTTCGACCGTTTAAACCAATAAAGATTGCCGGGTGTTTGTCGTTTCGCACTCGTTAATGGTTCCAAAACGATGTGCTTCTGACCGCTTTTTTACTTTTTCAGGCCAGAGACACTACTCATGAAAAGTACTCCTCGATCGTAATGATCGGGCGGTTCTTTCGAGCATCATTTTATACTTTTTCGGGCTTGAGAGACACAACTTTACAAAAAAGGACCTCTGGAGTTTGCTTTTCCGTGTCTTTTTCAAACTCTCTAAACATGAAAAAGACTCCGAGTTTTACCTATGTCGGACTCGTTAAACACTGACGACATTGGACTCGTCATTATGACGAGGCTCGAGCTTCTCCTCCTTAGGGCTCGTTAAACTTTTACTAGGTTGGATTCGACTAGACGTCGAACTTATACTACAAGCATATGCTATCCCCATCAAGCTTGTTAAAAATAACTGGGGTACTCGCCAGAAATGGTGGGGGAAATAAAGGAACCATAATCGTCGTCATCGGCAGTATGTCACTCTTGAACATGGCACTGTTTGCATTCATGTCTGGGTGGGGATATCTCATCTCGCTTCACTTTTGCCTCCACGGGTTTGGGTTATCCTATTTGGCCACTCATTTGCTCATTGTCCTCCATTTACGACCTCTGATCATTTGACTCCCAAATACTGCCGAATCCGTTATTGTGCCGCCGATATGTTCAAGAGAAGTTGGCCTTTGCAAGTATAACCTCCCTCTGATATTTCACACAAGACAAATTGTCTCTTCCCGTCTCGTGTCGATGATGTGGGAAACATTATGGCCCACCTTCGATAAAGATCACTTCCTGTCGACTTCAACCCATTATCCAGGAACGTGACCTAGAGACTCCCTTCAGGTACCTTGGAGCCTGCATGCCTCAATGGCAGGTTCTTCGTGTTCGACGTGAGGTTTACATCATTGGCCTCCAATCGTATGACTCCGCTGGTGTTCGACACCGGCTCATTCATTCACATGCCGTGGATTGTACCTATAGTACCTTAAGGACCATCGTCATTATTGATGGCCCCTCTCGCGTTTGTTAACGGCTTTCATCATTGGCTGGTAATCAAACGATGTTCAAACATGTTCGACTTCGACACCTATATTCACATGTTTGAACTTGTACTTTGTTCGGGTTTGGATGGAGCACAAGACCCTGGTTCTAGTCCATTGTGAGCCAGGTTGTGGGACATCATTACATGACTCATTGATGGATGGCTGCGACCATGCCTGAGTCCCTTAAGGATGGCTGCGACCATACCTCTTCTCATTATGGTCTTTTCAGCTGGGTGGCTGCGTCCACGCCATAGACCTTCTTCATATGTCTTTTGGATGGCTGCGCCCATGCCTAGACTACATGTAATTGAAATATCAGTTGTATCTGTCCGCAGGTTCTTTCTGGTGGTGTTCCGGTCCAGCAATCTTGTAAAGCATTTCACCCCTCCTACTCTCTCGGGCTTCATGCTTTAGGGGGCATCTGTTACACAGTAAAATGTCACCGCCATCATGTCAGTCTCTTTACTGTGCCATAAAACCACATTCACCCATCCTCATGCTCCCCAAATGGCTAAAAAACCCTTTTTGCCTAAGTCAAATGGATCATCGCGACTGTTAATGAAATAACCGCGCTGATGGGCGGAGGTCAGTGTATCTGTTGCGCTGCCAGCGCGGAAGCACACGTATTTTCCGCGCTGGTCCCATTTTTCGAACAGCGCACCCTCCGTTTGTCCCTTTCGCGCTGACCAGACCTCTTCTACATAGGTTTGCGATGTCAGCGCGGCAGTTCACGGGTTTTCCGCGCTGATCCTGTTTGGGCGAATTTGTTCCAACAACCAG
>APFE030749074.1:0-20775 GCA_000404065.3 Pinus taeda
ACTCTATGAGCCTTCCATTCTATATAAGGAAGAGGAACAAGTCCTGCCTTCTGTGGAGGATTTGGCACCAGATGCTAAGGGAGAGTTGACAGAAGATACAATTTTGCAGAAGAGGTCCAGAACTACAAGACAGGGGTAGCATGACCTTTGGAAGATTGGTTTGAAGCAACAGCTTCCAGGCAAAGCTAAATGTCACAATAAAGAGAAGGTGGATGAAAATTTTTATCATCTCATTTAGTAAAATATTTTGGGGACCAAAATCCTCCAAAATTGGGGAGGTGTGATCCAAATTGGATCATTATATTGGTTTTCATCCATCTAGATGCATTCATAGTGGAAAAAGCTCATGGGACCATTTCTACTGGCAGGACCTAATTTGGAAAAATGGGATTTGAAACCTTTCGGGAGCGTTTTGAGGCATCAAACATTTTTTTCAAAGGTAAAACTTTGTTTCTTTAGTGCGCACATTTTCATGTTATTCTACACACAATTATCTTTCCAACAGTGCAAGAATCACGTCAATCAGAGTCTGTATGCAAAAAGTATGCCACTTAGAAGTTGACCTTCCTATTTTCACACCTATAGTTCGAGAGGATGTTTTGTTAGCCCCCATTATTCGCAAAATTATTGATCACAATGACAAACTTCAATTGATGATTCTTATTTCATTCTTCCCTTTCAAGCCTCAGTAACCTATACTTGTTGAGATTCTAACATCTCCATTTACTTAGAGAGAATTGAGAAAACGAAACTTTGTATGTTGGCGATGGAAGTTGCATAAATCTCGCAGTGGCATAGAATTCGGCTAAAGAACCATTATTTATTATTCTCCAATACACGTGTAGTGAAGATGGAAATAAAACATTCAAAATATGAACCAATAGGAGGGTTAAAAATTAGTTTTTTTAATAATATTAAAATATATATAAAGTTAAATATTAGAGAATATATTGGTCAAAGCTCAATTAATGGATAACCAAAAGCAAATCCTTGCTAGAGTCCTACTTTGCAAGGACCAATAGCACTTCAAATAATATTATTAGTCGCGTTTTCTAATGTAAAGGAAATTTTGAATTTTAGACATTATAACATAATTTGATCTAAACCACACTAAGATATTAAAATCATGGAACAATATGGCTTCACACTAATTTGGGAGAAAATTTAAGATTTCCATTCTATTAAATTTAAAGCATTATCAATGGCAACAAGTTACCTTATTAAAGATGAAAAATATTAGAGATCCAAAAAAGGTATATTTTTATGGAAATAAAACGATATAGTAAATATAAAAGGTATATTAACATTATGTGGTGAAAGTTGCATATCTTCACTATAGTATTCCATCCCAGCCAGTGTGTTTTATGAATTCAATGTGTTTGAAAATCAATGAAATGTATTGCAAACTTCCTTTCGTTGAACCCAAACTATATCGTGGAAAAAGAGCTTTGACAATTTAAAATTGTAGTGCTCAATAGCTTCTCTTCTTTCAAGTTTTTATCAATGACTCATGTTGATCTATGTTTTCCTTTTGACCTCTTAGGAAATTAGGGATATATTTAGTGACATAGAACCATTAAGGACAATGTTTGGCTTGAAATTCTTAATAAGGAATCTCTTTTCTGAGGCCTCTATTTGTTATTAATGCATTTTTTTCAATAAATCTCTTTTCGAATTCCATTTCTTATTGCATAGGTCAAAATGTGAAAAATATATTTTTCAATGCAAGTTCATCAATCATAGTGTATATCATTGTATCCTAGCTTCAATGTATAATAAATATGGATTTTTATTATAATTATTTTTAATCATTTTTTTTGACATTATTGGGTTATTATGATTGAAGATGATTTTCTTAATTTTGAAGAAATAATTGTATTCTTTCTTTTCTAATGTTTTAAAAGATGCTATCGAAATGGAAGAGCACTTTCCTTATAAGCAGGATGTAATTGGTTTGATTTTTTTAGCCCTAACAATATTAGTTACTATGTCAACAATTAAAAATGTAAAAATAACGAACACAATTTATATGACTTTAAATAGGTTTATAGATCACTCTAAAATATTCTTAATAGTTTAGTAAATACAAACTCCTAATAATTTAGTAAGTGTTAATAGTTAAAATGACTAATAATAAATATTGGACACGATATTATCATTATCATTAAATAGATATATAGGTAAGAAATTTGTTTGACATTGATCTATTGCTAATAAAGTAAACATTGATCAACTTAGCTTTTGATACAAAATATAAATAACAATAAAAGAAATAAATAATATTTCTATCCAAATTCATACTTTATTTTAATGGTTAGAATGGTAAGTCTAGACTTATAAAATAATTTCCCTTTTCTTCCAACTTCATATCATAAAATATAGTGCTTAATATCGAAAATGTTAGTTATTATGAAACAATTTTTTTTTTTTTTTTATAGAAACAACCACATTGGTATTATGCATAGTTGTTATTAGGGATACAAATAATACATGGCCAGTAATCCTAACTATCAAATACACAACAAGAACACTACACATAAACCATGCACACCATGATTTAATGTGGAAAACCCTATCTGGAAGAGAAAACCAACCTAATAAAAATTATATCATTATCATATGGCTTAAATGCAACCATATCTTGACTTAAAAGCAACCAAGCATACCAACATCCTAGCAGGGCCAAGTGAACCAGCTTAACTTAGGCACATTACAATGGGGAACCTCCAAGGCATTTAAAGGTTCATCACATGTAACTCATGGGCTCTAATACCTCAAGTCACCAAAACCGTGTACTCAAAACCAGTACTGTGGACCTAACAACTTGAACTCTTTCACATAGTCAAATTTTACCCTACCTTAACATTCCTCCCTTTAAACTTGATTGAGGAAACCCTCATGCTCTCCTCCCATTTCACTTAGGGCTACTCCAAGGCTTTACTAGTAAGGGTATGCATGCCTAACCAAGTCTTATGCTCATTTGCCCATATATATGTAATTTATAATTTAGTTATTGCTATCTCACATTCTCACATGTATGCACACTTTCTCCTTCACCTCCTTCTATAGGCCATGTCTCCTTAGCTCTCATACCACTTTGAGGAATGAAAAATAATATGAGAGAAATAATCATAAAAATAAGATACATAACAAAAATACTGCATATAAAGCATGCACACCATGATTTACCTTCAAAACCCCCAACAAAGGAAAGATCTATTATTATCAAGTAGCTTAAACACAACCATGAATGATTTGAAGGTAGTCAAGACTTCCAAAATTTTGGCTCTACCAAGTGAGCCTCTGCTAAACTCAAACGCATTACAATGGAGAATATCCAAGCCTTTTAAAGTCTTCATCACATGTAACCCATAGTCTATAATATCCAAGTCTTTTAAAGTCTTCATCACAGTAACCCATGGGCTCTAATCTCCAAGCCTTTCAATGTCTTCATCACATGTAACCCATGGGTTCTAATACGACAAGCCATGAAAACCATGTACCCAAAGCCACCACTATGAACCTAACAACATTGACTCTTTCACCGATTCAAAACCACTCATGGAATTTCTTAGACTCTTTCATTCCATTTAGTTTCTGTGATTTTAGGAATGGAAATGAAACATGTGCAATTTGCTGATAATGGTTTCAAGAACTTAGAAACTTTTAGGAAACTTCAACTTCAAGAAAAAGGGAGCTTGGGAACAAGTTTCCAAAATCAAAAAAATAAAATTGAAATTTTAGTTCTAATATTAATAATACCATTTTTTAATATCATTAAATTACTATGAAAGTATATTTATTCAATTATTAAGAATATCTACTTTATTATAAATATTTTTATTATATTCAAAATATATCTATAAAATATAAAGATTAAATTACAAATAAATCCTATTTCAAAAATTATTTAAATAAAAAATCTTAATAATAATCACTTTATAGTTGTACACATGAATAAGATGCATATTTGTTTGTATGTAAGAGTAAACATAAAAGTCTAATAAATTAATGTTATAGTTTTATATTGCTATCAAAAAATCACATCATTGTTTTTAACTTTATTTTCATAGTGTGAGTAGTACCATTAAACTTTTGTTTCCATCAAAACCACAATAATAATTTAAATTTACAAAGATATGCGAAGTTTGATTTTTCATAGGCTTTAAATTTTTATATATCTATTTTATTTTTAATTTTCTAAATGATTTTTTTGGATATTAGAATTTTAGTATTTTGTTAAATATGTTGATGTAATTATTAAGAAAAAGTAATAAGACTTTAATTTTGCAAATTTTTATCATTTATGATATGGTGTAAGTTACCAAGCTAGCCCCCTCATTAGAGTCATTATAACAAAGGGTGACTGTTGAGCCTTAAACATTCCCCTAGTTTGAGAATCATAGGCATAAGATACTCCTTGGCCATTCCTCTAGATATATTGCATTCATGTAGTTTTTACTTGTATACCTGGATTCATCCTCTATTATGGAATTCAAGTATTATAAGCATTGTTTGCGACCTAAATGTTTGGCAAGGGATTTAGAATTTAGGTAGAATTAGGAATTTGGAACTGGGTGGGGATATTGGTTTATGTGCCAACCTAATGGACTTCAAAGAGTTTCAAGAAATTAGAAGGATCCTTGATCCAAGTGGCTTTAGACACATGCGTGAGTCTAAGAGGGCTCAGAGAAAGTCAAAATTCAAAGTGGTCAGATTGCTCTCAAACCAACACCAGATCGAAGTACTTGTCACTCTGATCCCAACGGTGTGAACGACACTCGAATCCAAGCTCATATGGAGGAGATAGGGCCAATCAATGTTCAGGGTTGACTTTGCCAAGTGGTAGGATTAATAGTCCTACAAATTGCACCGACAGTGGCCACCGAAATCCGACCATCGAGCGGGCAAAATTATTGCTTCTTTGAAATGCCCAATTACCCTTAAATTCAGCAAAGTCAACATTGTATTGGTTTTTTTAACAAAACAAAAAAATATATTAAATTGGGGGGCAGGCCATAACCCTGCCACCCCCATTGTATATTACACCAACATATGGTGTTGGGCGGACCACCGCTGGTAGGCCTGGCCCACACTCCTCCTCCTTATGCCACTTGTCATGAATCTAAAAGAGGGCAGCGGGGCTCGAACCCAGTCGGCCAATTGGCCGACCCGCCTCCCGGGCACCCCCACGTAAATCAAATCAATCGTGTGCTAGAAAAAGAAAAAAACATATGCTCCCATTTTGGCAAGGGTTGGGATTTGATCCCCTGACCTCCCTACCTTAAACCAAATGATCGAACCAACCGGCCAAATAGCCTTTCTTGTTGTCTTTGCCTAAAAACACATAAATAAACCTTCAATTCATTTGCACAAGGAGGAGAACGGGGGACGAAACGGGAGGTTGTGAACGAAACGGAGCGGAGGTGCCCAAGAATGGAGTTCTATGCAGTGGAACCACGCCTAGGTAGAACCATGACATAATTCTAGGAGGTAGAATCTTGACACATTTTTCGAGACGAGGAATATTCTTTTGATGCTGAAGATTCCTTGGGAGGTAAAATTTCATCTGATTATAATGTAATCAAGTTTATAGTCATTTTTCTCAAATTTTCATAGGGAATGCAATGATGAGGTCAGATTCTCCTTTTGAGCAATGGATTTTCAGATTCCCAGCAGAGGAGAATCTTCAAGAATCTTGAGGGAATCTCCTAGATTCCTTTGATGCCAAAATTCACTAGAGCCGGAATGAGGTCCACTTTATACTCATTCTTCTCAGAATTTTGCAAGGATCTCGATGGTGAGATCAGTTTTCAGATTTGAATTGTAGATCTCCAATCAACCCAGATGAGGGAATATTTGGAGAATCATGGGGGAATCTAAAAGATTCCTACAGGCCCAGATTTTGCCGGAGTCAGAATTTGACAAATGGATAGTCGAGTTTACACCTCTCGATGACACAAATTCAGTGGTGCAATCAGTTTTTGCAGTTGAGCCTTCTATTTTTCGGCCATTCTCCATATTGGAGCGATGGTGTCATATTTCGAAGCATGGACAATTGATTCTATGCCATTAAACGCCATGATTTCGATGGTGCATTCATATCCAATAATTGAGTATTATATCTTCAATCAGCATCAAAATTGAGGCATATGAAATGTTGTTGTCATGTACGTCTTTGATCTTTGGTCATTCCTATGTTTTGTTGTTTATGATATGGTGTAAGTTACCAAGCTAGCCCCCTCATTGGAGTCATTATAACAAAGGGTGATTGTTGAGCATTAAACTTTCCCCTAGTTTGAGTATCAAAGGCATAATATGCTCCTTGGCCATTCCTCTAGATATATTGCATTCATGTAGTTTTTACTTGGATTCATCCTCTATTATGGAATTCAAGTATTATAAGCATTGTTTGGGACCTAAATGTTTGGCGAGGGATTTAGAATTTAGGTAGAATTAGGAATTTGGAACTGGGTGGGGATATTGGTTTATGTGCCAACCTAATGGACTTCAAAGATTTTCAAGAAATTAGAAGAATCCTTGATCCAGGTGACTCTAAACACATGTAGAAGTCCAAGAGGGCTCAGAAAAAGTCAAAATTCAAAGTGGTTAGATTGCTCTCAAACCAACACCAGATCGAAGTATTCATCTCCCTGATTCCAACGGTGTGAATGACACTCAAATACAAGCTCGTATGGAGGAGATTGGGCAAGTCAATTTTGAGGGTTGACTTGGCCAAGTGGCAGGGTTAATAGTCCTACAAATTGCACTAGCAGTGGCCATCGGAATTTGACCACCGAGAGTGCGAAATTGTTGCCTTTTTAAAACACCCAATGACCCTTAAATTCGGAAAAGTAAAAAATGTATTGTTTGTTTTAACATATCTATATATCTATATCTATATATATCTATATATATATATATTAAATTGGGGGGCGGGCCATAACCCTTACCACCTCGATCGTATATTACACCAACATATGGTATTGGGCAGACCACCACCAGTAGGCCCGACCCACACCCCTCCTCCTTATGCCACTTCTCACGAATCTAAAAGAGAGCGGTGAGGCTCGAACCCACCAGGCCAATTGGCCGACCTGCCTCCTAGGCGCCCCAAGTAAATCAAATCAAACCGTGTGGTAGAAAAGAAAAAAATGCTCCCATTTTGGAAAGGGGTGGGATTTGATCCCCTGACCTCCCTGCCTTAAACCAAATGACTGAACCAACTGGCCAAATAGCCTTTCTTGTTATCTTTGCTTGAAAACACATAAATAAACCTTCAATTCATTTGCACATGGAGGAGAACAGGGGACAGAACGGGAGGCTGTGAACGAAACAGAACAGAGGTGCCCGAGAATGGAGTTTTGCGTAGCGGAACCACGCCCAGATGGAACCATGACACAGTTCTTGGAGGCAAAACCTTGACACATTTCGAAGACAAGGAATATTCTTTTGATGTTGAAGATTCCTTGGGAGGTAAAATTTCATTTGATTAGAATGTAATGAAGTTTACAGTCATTTTTCTCAGATTTTCACAAGGAACACAATGGCGAAGTCAGATTCTCCTTTTAAGCAGTGGATTTTCAGATTCCCAGCAGAGGAAAATCTTCAAGAATCTTGAGGGAATCTTCCAGATTCCTTGGATGCCAAAATTCGTCGGAGTCGAAAGGAGGTTCACTTTATACTCATTCTTTTCAGAACTTCACAAGGATCTCGATGGTGAGATCAATTTTCAGATTTGAATTGCAAATCTCCAGTGAACCTAGAGGAGGGAATCTTTGGAGAATCATGGGGGAATCTAAAAGATTCCTACATGCCCAGATTTTACTGGAGTCAAAATTTGACAACTGGATAGCCGATTTTACACCTCTCGACGACACAAATTCACTGGCACAGTTAGTTTTTGCAGTTGAGCCTTCTATTTTTCAGCTATTTTCCAGATTGGAGCGATGGTGTCAGATTTCAAAGCATGGAAAATTGATTCTATGTCATTCGATGCCATGATTTCGATGGTGTATTCAAATCCAACAACTGAGTATTCTATTCTTCAACCATCATCAGAGTTGAGGTATATGAAGTGTTGTTTTCATGTACTTCTTTGATCATTTGTTGTGAGATGTACTATGTTGTTTCGATTCCTGCTTAATATATGATGCAGAATCTTTGTGTCTATTTCATGTGAGATGTATTCATCATGGATTGTTGTCCATTTTTTGATTGAGATCCCTTTGTTTCCATGATTGCGGGATACTCATTGTCACCATGGGTGTTTTGGTTGTGATCCCTTTGATTCCATGATGACGGGATACTCATTGTCACCATGGGTGTTTTGGTTTTGATCCCTTTGATTCCATGATGACGGGATACTCATTGTCACCATGTGTAAGATTATGTCATGTTGATAGGATGTTTATTGTGAGTGATAGCTCCTATAGCGGAACGTCTCGTGAAGAGACTTTTCCAATCATGTAGATAGAACATGTCCTTATATGATAGAGAACATAGTCCATGTACATCTTCACCATTTCCAACACTGAATGAAGCGACCAACACCATCTTGACACCGAGCCTGGAGATGTAGTCCACACTAGACAAACTCCGTTATCAATGTCTCTTGTTTATGATTTACTGATCATCATTATGTTTCAATTTGCTTAAGCATGAATATATGTTCATTTATTCTCTTATAAAATGCAATTCTAACTACATGAAGGAAGCAAAAGATCTTGGATAATTCTGGTAGTTGAAGGAACCCGGATCAAGTTTGGTATCAGAGCGATCTTTGCATGGATTTGAATTGCAAGCGTGAATAATGGAACGTGCAGCAATGGAGGTGTTGACAATAATACTGAGAGGGGGGGTGAATCAGTATTATCTAGTCCTTTTAACAATTCCTCCTTATTTATACTTTGAATTATTTTTGCATATCAGTACCATAAAACAATGAGCATGAACAAGAAAAACAGACAGTCACATCAAAGAACACCAGATATAAGGTGGAAACCCAATGTGGGTGAAAACCACCTGCTGCAATATGTCTCTATCTTCTTTCAAATTAGAAACTCCTTTTACAATGGTCTTGTACTGGTGCAGTCCTTTACCAGTACGCAGGCTGCAACCTGCAGAGAGCTACAACTCTCTCTCGTTTTCCAGTCTCTCCTGGAAGGGAGCTACAACCCCCTACTTCTTTTCAAGGACCACTTTTCATAAATTTTCAAACTGGATCCATATACATCAAATGATCATCAAGTACATGTAAATTATATAGTCAGCTGCAATAACCAGATCAACACTAACATAACAGAACCCAGAACACCTTATCAACAGAAAAATCCAACCAACAGAAGATCTTAACACAGATACGCGGTTTTTCCTCTTACTGGCCTGCGTTGCTACGCAATTCTCCTTCTGCCTCTCTGCGTATACCCGCAGAGCTCCTTCTGCTGGACTGCGTGGCCACGCACTGCTCCTTTCACTGATCTGCGTACAGTACGCACCCAATGGCACTATCGCGCCGCGTACTTCCCAGGAGATACGCACTCAAAAGAATAATCGCGCCGCGTACTTTCACAGCAGGTACGCACCCAAAAGAATAATCACACCGCGTGCTGCTACAGAGGGCACGCACCTGAACCACTGTCGCCCTGCGTACCTACGCACTGAACCTTCGGCGCCTCTGCGTACCCACGCACAGAACCTTCGGTGCCTCTGCGTACCCACGCACTGAACCTTCGGCGCCTCTGCGTACCTTGGACTAGGGCTGAAGTAACCTTAGATGCTCAGATCTGAACTTGTGCTCAAGAGATCACCCTTCGCAGATTCGCTTCTAACTTCTCCTTTATAGATCAATCTTTTAAAAAACCAAGAACCCAATAAATCAGATCTTAAGATATTCAATTACTCAAAAGATGCGCAAGCCAAATGATCTCCTTTGCTTTATATAGGCTAGCTCTTCCTCAAATCAAGGATCATGGGGCTCAATAAAAATAATAAAATAAACAATACCACGGACCAAAACCATGATAACCCAATACTGTTGGCTAAATACCATGAGAAACCTCACGTGTGGGCGCTTAACTGCCTTGGAATGTGTGCACTGGGGTACGCACCTCATGGATGGGTAATACGCGTATTGGGACACGGTCCCTGCACGGCATACCTGCGGGTACGCACCTCCTGAACTGTTCTCCTGCGTACTTCTTTATTTTTATCAAAATGAGAGCCATGCCATGGGAGTTGCCATCAAGTACAACATCTGAACCATATAATCATACCAGAACCATAATGCCAACAGGAGGATGATAAAGAGATGTACGAGGTCATGCTCATAGTGTCCAAAAATATGGACATAATGTATGAAGCTATACAAGAAGAGATAGAGGAAAAGTAGTGATTGCAACTTCAGTTGCGAGCCACAAAAGAGGATGTGGAAGAGCTGAAGCACAACAATCAGAGTCTTCAAGCAGATAATGCTGAATTGAAGATGCTTCTACGAGAAGAGAAAGAGGAGAAACAAATATTGCAACTTAATATATAAGACATGACAGAGGCCTTGGAGGAGTTGAAGTACAACGAAGGCTTAAAGAAGCCCTCATCATCTATTTCCATATCGATAGTTGAGGTAAACAGTTGTGATTTTTCTTTAGTTTCATCTTCACATGACACTATTTCTGTTGGAAATGTAGAGATGCCGATTCGAGAAACTAGAATGAGACTTCTTACCAAGATAGGCTACAAAGGAGGAGGACTTGGTGTTAATGGCCAAGGCATTACTCAACCATTCGAGGTTTTGCAGAGACCTTGATTCATGATACTAGGATACACTAGAGGAGAGAGATCAAAGGTGTCAGATGCTTCCACAATATTGTTGAAAGCATTGAGGAAAGAGAATGATGGGAACTCATCACCATCATCCATGACAATGCACATTGAAGAGAAAGAGCTGAGGCAAGCTCTCATTGCCATAATTTCACCAACGACAACTGAGAGAGGTATAACAAGTCTCAATATTCGAATGTTCATTTCGATTACAATCATGTTGTTAATGATGGACATAAATCATGGCATCGAAAAACATGTACTTTTGTGGTTTACATAACCATATATTTGTTGAGTGCTAGAAGAGAATGGCAGCACAAAAGAGGATGAGGCGTGAAAGGCCTTCTCCACCACAAAGGAAGAAACATGTTAAGCAGATCTAGAGGACGAATGCTTATTGTATTCACTATGATAGATGTGGCAATTAAAGAGCGACATGTTGGAGGCTCCATCTAGAGCAACGCCCTACGAACAAAGCACCCATGCAAAAACTAGTTAGTGAACATGTTCAGCAAGCAAAACCACCACATTCATCATGGTTCACTTTGTTGAGTAAGAAATGGTTTTTTAGATTGGGTAGCTTATAATGGCCTCATTTTGTAAATCATTTGTTGCATTTTACATTGTAAAAGTGATGATGCGTTTTCCATCACTTGTTTTAGTGATAATGATATTTTGGTGTTGTTTTGATAGTTGGGGTATTGTTTCCATTATGATGTAAACTTGACCACTGAGTATGTGTTATAAACTCGTGGCAAGTATGGGATGCTTGAGTCATTATTTGGTCTTGTAAATTAAGCACGTAATTTGCAAGACAATGTACTACAGGTTTGCAGAGGTTACAGGTGTTGGCTCATCGCTTATGGCTTCGAAGGACAAAGGTGAAGGAAAAGGAAGGGTGACCTGTCAGGATACTTGTAGTGCAAACAAGGTACAAAGAGGTTGCAAATTATTTTCATGCTTTTGGAGGACCAAAAGCTCCTCAATGGGGAGGATTGATCCAAGTGGCTCTAGACACATGCGCAAGTCTAAGAGGACTTAGAAATGGTCAAAATTCAAAGTGGTCATATTGATCTCAAATCAGAACCAGATCAAATTGCTCATCGCCCTGATTCCAACAGTGTGAATGACACTCGAATCTGAGCTCGTATGGAGGAGATAGGGCCAGTCAATGTCCAAGGTTGACTTGGCCAAGTGGTAGGGTTAATGGTCCTACAAATTGCATTGAAAGTGGTCACCAGAATCCGGCCACCGGGTGGGAAAAATTGTTTCCTCTTTAAAATGCCCAATGACCCTTAAACTCGGCAAAGTAAAAAATGTATTGTTTGTTTTAACAAAGCAAAAAAAAATATATTAAATTGGGAGGTGGGCCATAACCCTGCCACCCCCATCGTATATTATAGAGTTGTCTTTAGTGCGACTTTTTGGAAGCTTTTTCGGTGGATTTTTCTGGTCTAATTTCTCTAAAATCTGGCAAGAATTCATTGAAATCACAAGCTTGATGGGTAAACCCTACACAATAGAAGTGCCCTAGGGGTTTTTCATGGTGTTGAATCTATATATACACTCAAAAAACTAGTTTAGATAACACAAATCAAGAATTCACCTCAATTTTTTCCACCAGATTCCAGCACCGAAACTCCAAAAACGTCGCACTATAGACAACTCCATATATTACACCAACATATGGTGTTAGGCGGGCCACCGCCAGCGAGCCAGACCCATAACCCTCCTCCTTATGCCACTTGTCATGATCTAAAAAAGGGCGATGAGGCTCTAACCCACCTGGCCAATTAGTAGACCCACCTCCTGGGCGCCCCCGCGTAAATCAAATCAAATCGTGTGCCAAAGAAAAACATATGCACTTATTTTGGCAAGGGGCGAGATTTAATCTCCCAACCTCCCTTGCCTTGAACCAAATGGCTAAACCAACTAGCCAAACAAACTTTCTTGTTATCTCTGCCCGAAAACACAAATAATCCTTCACTTCATTTGCACAAGGAAGTGAACAGGGGACGAAACGGGAAGCCGTGAACGAAACGAAACGGAGGTGCCTGAGAACAGAGTTCCGTGTAGCAGAACCACGCCCAGGTGGAACCATGACACAGTTCCAGGAGGCGAAACCTTGACACATTTTTCGAGATGAGGAATATTCTTTTGATGTCGAAGATTCCTTGGGAGGTAAAATTTCATTTGATTAGAATGTAATTAAGTTTATAGTCATTTTTCCCAGATTTTCGCAAGGAAAAAAATGGCGAGGTTGGATTTGCCTTTTGAGCAGTGGAATTACAGATTCTCAATGGAGGAGAATCTTTAAGAATCTTGAGGGAATCTTCCAAATTCCTTGGAGGTCGAAATTCGCTAGAGCCGGAATGAGGTCCACTATATACTCATTCTTCTCATAATTTCCTAAGGATCTTGATGGTGATCTCAGTTTTTTGTTTTGAATTATAGATCTCTAGTCAACCCAGAGGAGGGAATCTTTGGAGAATCATGGGAGAATCTAAAAGATTCATACAGGCCTAAATTTTGGCAGACTAGAGAATTTTACAAATGGATAGTTGATTTTACACCTCTCAATGACCCAAATTTAGTGGTGCAATCAATTTTTGCAGCTAAGCCTTCTATTTTTGGCAATTTTCTAGATTGGAGTGACGGTGTCAGATTTCAAAGCATGGACAATCGATTCTATGCCATTCGACGCCATGATTTTGATGATGCATTGAGATCCAGCAAGTGAGTATTCTATTATTCAACCAACATCAAATTTGAGGTATATGAAGTGTTGTTGTCATGTACTTCTTTGATCATTTGCTATGAGATGTACTATGTTGTTTCGATTCCTACTTGATGTATGATGCAGAATATTTGTGTCTATTTCAAGTGAGATGTATTCATCATGGATTGTTATGTATGTTTTGATTGAGATCCCTCTGTTGCCATGATGGTGGGATACTCATTGTCACCATGGGTTTTTTGGTTGATATCCCTTTGATGCCATGATGGCGGGATACTCATTGCCACCATGTGTAAGATTATGTCATTCTGATAGGAGGTCTATTGTGAGTGATAGTTCCTATAGCGAAACGTCTTGTGGAGAGAATTTTCCACTGATGTAGATGGAACATGTCCTTGTATGACAAAAAACGTAGACCATGTACATCTTCACCATTTCTAGCACTGAATGAAGCGACCATCACCATCATCGGGCTCAGAGACGTAGTCCACACTGGAAAAACTCTGTTATCAATGTCTCTTGTTTATGATTTGCTGATAGTCATTATGTTTCCATTTTCTTAAGCATGCATATATGTTCATTTATGCTCTTATAAAATTCAATTCTAACTACATCATGGAAGCAAAATACTTTGGATAATTCTGGTAGCTGAAGGAACTCGGATCAATCCTAGAAGCCATAAGAAGCATATCCAATGCAATAGGACTTCTATATTTACAATCACCTCAAAATTGCATGAGAATGAACTCTAGGTAACTTCAAAAATAGTAGCAAGTATGGGGTGTCTTGTGAAGTTCAAGTAGAGATAGGAATACTGGTAGCATAATGCAATCTTCTCATAAATTTGGCCCTAGATTTGGGAAAGGGGGATCAATGAAGGGATTCTAACCAAATATTGTCTATTAATTCAACCTAGGGGGAACCAAACAATAAAAGATAGTGCACTACCTTGTCAAAGATACAGA
This sequence comes from Pinus taeda, assembly GCA_000404065.3. Taxonomy (NCBI): domain Eukaryota; kingdom Viridiplantae; phylum Streptophyta; class Pinopsida; order Pinales; family Pinaceae; genus Pinus; species Pinus taeda. The sequence continues at coordinate 14,521 of APFE030749074.1, forward strand.
AATGACAAAGAAATACCATAAGCCTCTACGTATAAGGCAAGAAGAAGCAATTAGTCATCATCCCTTCTATTAGGCATCATGTGTTCTAAGGTTATTGGAATTCTAGGTTTACATTATAGAATATATAGCATCAAAAATACTAGGAAGTTTTGTACAAATATATAGACACACTCTACTATCAGAATGTACTTGTCAAATTTTTGGTGTACTTCATTTAAAAAAATTGAAACAAAAATTGTGATGTAATTTAACTATATGCTCAGCTATAATTTTATCAATATAAATTCCCCTAGTCATGGTTAAAAAAAATAATGGTTATAGGTTAGAAAAACAAAGGATATGCTAGGTTATAATGGCAAGAGTTTAAGGTTAGTTAAGGGATAGTAGTTTCATAAAAAAAACTTGTTTTCTTGTAATCATCTTTTTATAGTTGCACCACGTGCAAAGGAAAGTAAATAATCAATTAAAAAACTATTTGGTATGCATGGAGGAACAAAATCGTTGATATATAACATACAATAGATATTATATTCTAGAGAACTCAACATGTGCCCCAAATTATCCTTTTATGAAGGATTTAGAGAACAACCTTACACTATCTCTACTATCTCTCTACACTCTTAATCTCCTTTATCGTGTCATGTTTAGCACATATGTGTGCATCTTACTTTTTGGCTTTGTTTCTTTCTTGAAGGATTTTTATTTTATCGTCAAAACCCTTCATTTCCTTAGTCCCATTTCACACCTTGTATGATTAAATTCCTCTACCTCAAGGGAAATTCTATTATAGTGGGAATAATTTTTTTATCGCTATTCTAAGGGGAATTCGGGTCATTATAGAGAACTTTATTCTTTCATTATTTATATCAATGATCTAGGATGTATTTTGCATTTTATTGGAGATGAAAACTAAGTATGTTTTTCAACCAAAACAAGATAATCCTAAATTTAATATTAATTATATTCTAATCATTAACAAATATTTAAAAATGTAAAAATAACACTATTTATATTAACTAATAACATTCACAAATTATATAATGAAATTACATTATAAAAATAGAATTATATCAATTAAGGAAAAACAAATTTATTTCACTCTTTTGTTTATTATATTCCATTGATGGTGTTGGACCCGTCAACATTCAAGGGATCTCCCTAGTATGAAGTCCCAACTAGACCCCACACCGTTTGGTGTAGGGGTCCCATCTGATATGATGGCCCGACTGCCATTATCTTAAAGATATGCCTTAGCTCTTGCTTGTTAGCACATGAGAGTGGTCTACTTTGTCTTAGAACAATAAGGTTCATGTGCCTGGTGAGTGCTAGTGTTACTTGTGTCAAGGTTTCTTTCACCGCAGAGAAAGAGGGTGGAAGTGAGTCTCCAGTCGAAAGGGAAAAGTCCCAACTCTCTCAAAGAGACACAACACAACAGGACATGTGCAGCTTCCTATGGAGCAGTCCACACGGATGCAGCAGTCACACACACGAGAAGGAATAATACGTACAACACTCAACGGCGTAGTCCGCACAAGTGTGACGGTAGTTATAACAAGTTTATGGAAAGGTCCTCTCTGATGTCTAGTGAGGCAACCCACACGAGAAGGACAATGTTAACGAATTATACAACACATTTTCATAAACATATGTCTTATAACAACTAAAAAATTTCAACTATTTTAACACAGGTTAAAACAACATGCATTACAAGTGTTCCAAGATTAGTCTTACAAACAATTACAATACATGTGTGAAAATGTGTTGGCCTGTTAATAGGTTTCTGAATGCGAAAGTTCCAAGACACATCAGTAGACCATACATCACAACCTCACAGGCGGGGCATTAGAGCCATTGCTCGCTCCTCAAAGAAAAGATTACAAACTCTCAATGCTATGTGGGAGGAGCCAAGGTGAAAAAGTACTTTGCATGTACAAATGAGGGGTATTTATAGCCAAGGGTAAAACTAGCCCTTGTGACTGTTCGACTCCCATCATGAATATTTGACTTTCATGACTTTTTAGATTACATGACTTTTCAAATTACATGTGGGTCTCTTGGACTTCCAAGTTACATTACATTGATTTACAATAGTATGGTCCACAATAGTGATGTGGCCAACATGATTCATGACACGACAGTGCTAGTATGTTCATGCTACTGCTGGTGTCCATGTCGAGTTACGGTGCTGCTGAGTGATGGATGTCCTCTTGGTGTATCATAGCTTCACCTTCGCATGGAAAGGTGTGTAGAGTATTTGATAGTCATGGTGTTAACTTGATGTTGCATGTGCATGTCATTCCTTTGCTTGTACTTTGGCATGCTTCACACGCTCATCCGTTCATGAAAAAATCTCCTCGCATGTTCGTCCGTTCATGAAAACATTTCCTCACATGCTTCGTTCATTCATGAGAAAATATCCTCGCATTCATCGTTCATTCGTCTGTTCACGAACACATATGCTTGCATGTGCTCTCCTTGTTCATCTCGTTCATCGCCGCATCATGTCTTATCCGTGTATCTGTATCTGCAATCACTCATGATGAGACAACATCAAATCCATAAATCTCTTAGTCTACCATGATGCATTGTCATTTGTTTTCAGATGCAGGTGATCGGGATAGAGGAAAAGGCTATGAAACTGCGCAAGGTAGATTTCAAGCTGGGATGAGGGTTCCAGGCACCGCCAGTGAGAATTGCACAGAAGTCATTGGGAGATTGAGATGGGCAATCCAAATCAATAGTGATTGTCTGTGAGATCTAGCTTGGTTGGTGGGTAAATCTAGGCAATTTTTTGGAGGAAGTAGGGCAGGAAACAAAGGGGGTTGGCAACAAAAACTGCATAATTCCTACAAGGATCTGGCAGCGGGTTGCAAGAGGCTTGCCAAGAAAAAATGTGCATTTTTTCAGGGGAGCTGGTAGTGGGTTGTAGGAGTGTTTCTGGTGAAAATTGCACAATTGCTGGGAGGTTGGCTTGTTGGACACCCCATCGTAGTTTTTAAGATGAGTGGGATGTTGGGTTGTTGGTTGACTGCTCATAAAAACTACTCAGTTTTCTTGGTGAGCAGCAGGTCGACTGACTGGGTGACTGGCTCGAAAAAATGCACAATTTTTTGAGGGGAGAAAGGATGGACACAAGGTGTCTATCTGGCCTGTTAGCGCAATTTATTGAGACAGAAAAGCGGGAAAGGTTTGCAGCTTTTGCATAATTTTTTGGGCGAGTGAGTTCTGGGATCACTGCCTAGTCAAACTCTCTAGTCGACCAGCTGGAAGGTTGGTTGAGTCACTTGTGGGTAGTGCAGATTGAGATGGCTTGCTGAGAAACATTTGTATTGTTTTTGGTGACAGTCGGTACGGTCAATTTCAGGATTACACAGTGTAAGCTGCCTGGTTTATAGCCTCAAGCTCTGCGCAATTTAGGGCAGTAGTACATGTTCATTGAGTGCTAATACTGCATGATGTAGCTCAATGAGGGTTCAGTTGTTGCAGGGTGATTTGGTCATCAGAACTTCAGCAAAAATGGCTAAGTTTGTGAGTGAGTGAACTTGGCATGCATGAAGTTGCGAACACACACTCAACATGACTTAATGACAAGATGCCTCAAACCATTAAGACAACACATACTCAGTGTGACTGAACGATGGTGCAAGCAACAAGCGTGATGCTTTTGATGCTTCATTCAACGAGTGCGACGATGCTTGCGCGACAATGCATATAAATTCATGTGCGAGTGTGATGATATTTACATAGTGAATACAACTTGTACAAACGAAATAGGTACCTTGTGCATGACCAGAACATGGTTGCAAGCATGACATTGTGACTAACATGCAAAAATTTGTCCTTTGAATGATCAAGAAAGGAAGGTTCAAAGACTCAACACGAGCTCATGGGGTGAGCCCGAGTGCTTGCAAATATCAGGTTAAAACCTAAGGAAGGATCTGAAATTGGATGTAGGCCAAACTTTTGGAGGGTGTTGCAGCCGCTACAACACTTGGCAACACACTGGTTGAACTCCAGCTTCTCTGTTTTGGTCCATTGACAACACAAGACCTTGGTCTTTCAGGGAGTATTTAATTGTTGTGCAGGTTACTTCAGCCTCCCCATTTACCCCATGGACAGGTATGGTTCACCTTTCGCCAACTCAGTAAAATAAAATAACAAGTTTCAGCTTGATCACAGTGTTTCGAAATCGGGAAGGGTAGTTTGGCTCGCAAGTTAAAAAAAATATGAGTATATGTTCTCATCTCTGGTGTTGCTCTACTACTAGCAGGCCTGGACAGTACCCCGATGGAGTCACACAGGAATACATGCATTGCTCCACTACTAGCGAGCCTGGTCAGTACCCCAATGGAGTTGCATACTTCACTTCTTTGCGCAGGAAGCCTTTCTCTTCTTTCACCTTTGTATTTTTTTAAAGAGGACTGTGCATAGGCACTTATTTATTTTTGGGGCGGAAGAGGGATCTAAACTTATTGAGAGAAGAAGAGGTTGTTCCTTCAGAGAAGCATGTAAGACCTCTAACATAGGTTTGCTCGTTTAGATTTTCCCCTTCTCCATTTCTACTTGTTGGATGAGCTTGAACACACAGAGCAGAAGGTTGAGTACAAGCATGGGGTTTCCTAGTGTGGACATAGGTTCATGGTTGGATGCAAGCTTCCCTTGCAGACGGCTTGTATTTTCTATCAAGACTTCATCGGCTGAAGGTTATAACCAAGCACAAAGAAGATGGACATAGGACTTGCCAAGTGTTGTAGTGTCACAATACGCTTTGGATCTCGGCCACATACTCATTCAAAAGCCAAAACTTAGTAGAGGGAAGCACTTATTTACAAAACTAAAAATAGTATGATACTAAGAAAACAAAACAAAATGAAACAAAAATAGTAAGCAAAGCAAACAAACCAAATCAAGTCAGCAAGCAAACAAACAAGCAAACCAGAAAACAAGGACAAGTAGGAAAACAAACACTACTCCTACTCCTATACTAATAATGCATGGGCCTACTTACTTGAAGTGATACAAACAAACCAAACCAAGTCAACAAGCAAACAAACAAGCAAACCAGAAAACAAGGACAAGCAGGAAAATAAACACTACTCCTACTCCTATGCTAACAATGCATGGGCCTATTTACATGAAGTGATATTTCTAATGCAACCACCGACGCATTGGCTGGCCCATTTTAGTGAAGGCATGGTTTGCAAGAAACACATTCAAGCAAACGAGCAAACATAAAAGGTATAAAAATGAAGACCAACACACTCCAAACTTAAACACGTCCACATAAAAGAAAAGAGTGAAAGTGCAAGGAAAACCCTCTGTGGACTTGCCATGGTGCTGTGACACATTGCGTACAAATGATAAACATATGCACTCTCTTTACTGTGGCAGACAAGAAAACATGAGAAAAAGAGACGACTTACGCCTTACAAGTGTGCTTGCTGTGAATGATTCCTCCAGTGCGTATGCAATGGGATCATGTGATTTTGGTGGAGGAAGTGAAATCAATGTGTTAGATTGATCTTTAGTGTTTACATATGAGTGATGAGAAGCCTCAAGTGTTTCACAAATTTTCTGACCAGAAGTGGAACTAACCTCAGGATAGTGAGGGTATGGCATATCCATCAGCTCAGGCTGAAGTGCCTCGACAACCTGCAGGTTTTCCAGATAAATCATCAGATACCAGTGGCTCAGACAGATTAACAATGAGTGAATCAACATGGTGATAAGATAAAGAAGTATAGAGATCACGACAACCATGATCAAAAAATTCAAGATGTTTGTCGGCATCCTCATGATTTGATGAATCATACAGAGGGGTAGATGACAAGAAAGAATGTTCACCCTCTGCGTTTCTAGAAAAAGTAGATGAAAGATCAAGTGGAATTTTAATGAATGATTTGTCCTCTCTGTTATCAAATGATGGACTGACATCAGGTGTGTTCTGCGAATGGTCGGAAGTAGATGCATCTATGGATATATTAACACAAGGACAATAAGAGATAAGAGAATCACCAACGATGTTGGAGGAAGCGGAGATAGAAGGAGGTCATCCTTCATCGTAGTTTCATGCTTAGATGCTCGGTCATACTCTTTGTGAATGACAATGCAGGTTGGTTGTGCAACATCAACTCCATTGATGGCTTGATCCTCGTTCCCAACAGGTGTAGAGTGTTGAAAATGCAACAAGATGATGGAGCTTAGTGAAAAGAAGTCGCCTTCACTAAGTGGTCCCGCAGGCTATTTTTGGCGCAA